>JAJAGP010002835.1:0-96329 GCA_025084515.1 Ancistrus triradiatus
ACGGTATTTTCCTCAGTTCATTCTTTGTGCTACATCATGTTATGGCTGAGATGATGGTGTGTTCTTATTCCAGTTTTATAGTTCTTCTTTTTCATTCTTCTACTGTCTGCCAATGTCTTTAATGCAGATGAATGGGGGAATATTTATGATAGTACTCCGTATGACATGTAATCCTTCTCAAAAGGAGACAAAGAAGCTGCCATTAATGTGAGTAACACTCACATACACACACACACACACACACACACTGGATATGACTTATTCTGCATGAGTGGATGTCTTGTTTTTGCTCCACTAAGATCCTGAGTCTGACAGACAGTCCCTTTTAGCTAGCCCTTTCTAGTACTGCCAAATGAGCTCCTTCTGAAAAGTCAATGATGAATTAATGTGGATGATTTCCATTTTTCTTCATGCCTCAGTGCCACTATCCGCAGTGCCTTTCTCCTGCTGCTTCTGAGTGCGTGCGCCTGGTTCTTTGGCCTAATGGCTGTAAATAACAGCATTCTGGCCTTCCACTACCTCTTCATCATCCTCTGCTGCATACAGGTGTGTGGCTCATAAACGTGTATGAAAATGTTTAAAGTAATACGTTGTGTGAACGTTTTGGGATGGGAGTGCTGAATACAGTTTGGCATTTCCAGTGTGTGTGTATTCATCAGGTTGTACTGTTGTGCCTTAGGGTTTGGCTGTGCTGTTGGTATTCACTCTGCTGAACTCAGAGGTGCAGGAAGCCTGGAAAGCAGCCTGCTCTGGCAAAAAGAGTCCCTGTGAAGACCCTCCCAGAGCACCCCAAATTACTGTAAGTGCACACTCATGCACGCTTAATTGAGTTTGAGCTGTAGTGAGCTATCAGGGTACTGACTGCAATGTGTTACATATCAGCATGCTTTTTTGTGAAACCCAAAGACATGTGCAATGAAGTCAAAAAGGATAGTTAGTTAGTGCAGTAAAACCTAAGATCAGATGCTTCTCCAAAAGTTAAATCCTAATTAATTTAATATGCAGAGGAACTGGGTACTGTATATTTCATATGATCATACCTATAGACATATAGAAATATCAATATAGCAATACATTACTTGTTATATTATGTTATATAGTTACAGTATTATGTCTATATTATGATCATCCATAACATTAAAACCACTGACAGGTTAAGTGAATAACAGTGACAGCGCAATGCTCTGGGCAGTGTTCTGCTGGTAACCATAGGGTTATGACCTTCATTTGCATGTTGTTTTGACACATACTAACTAAACATTGTTGCAGACCAAGCCTCTTTCATTAGGATAATACTCCCTGCCACACTATAACAATTATTCAGGAATGGTTTGAGGAACATGACAAAGTGTTCAGAGTGTTGACTTGATGTACGATTTAGCATCTATGGGATGTGATGGACAAGAAGTTCCATCCATGGACTCCCTACTTAGCAACTTACAGGACTTAAAGGATCTTCTGCTAATGTCATGGTGCCAGATAACAAAGGGAACCATCAGAAAGGTCTTGTGGAGTCCATGCCTCTGAGTCAGAGCCTTGTTGGCACAAGGGGGACTGACATGATATTAAGGTGATTTTAATGTTGTATGTATACTGGATAGATAGACAGATAGATAGAAATGGAATGATGGAGAGAGAGAGAGAGAGAGAGAGAGAGAGAGAGAGAGAGAGAGAGAGAGAGTGGTGGATGGATTGGTGGATAGAAGCAAAAAGCATACATACTGTACAAACATACATATAAAATCTCCCTAGATCAGGTATATGTACTATGTACTGTATATGTACGTGACTGTATATGCATGTATTTTTGTGTGTGCGTGCATGGGTCTGTATGTGTGTGCATGTACGTGAACAGGGCCAGAACCCATACAACACTGCCTCCCTGCTGGAGCAGAGTGGATTACATCGCATCACACTAGGAACATCCACCATATCATCAGTCAGCAGTGCTCGGTAAGAACACCAACAAACCTATACCTATACATAAACATGGCGTGACCTTACGTGTTGGTTGAACAGGAGATTTGCATCATTTATGTGCAACCGACAAAATCTGCAGCAACTGAACGATGCTATCATGTCAATAGGGGCCAGACTCTCAGAGGAATATTTCTAGCACCTTGTTTAATTTATACCACAAAGACTTAAGGCAGTTCTGAAAGTGCCTCAACTTATCTTCTTCATACTGCAGCCTGTGTTGTTAGAATGTGAGTTTGCCTTTACTAATTCTGTTACAACAGGTTTCTGAGGTCACTTGAACCACAGACAGACCCAACTGACCTAGATGTACTGAAGCATCTTATATAAGTAACTTGCCCTCTGCTGGTTACAAAGTAAATTGCAGTTACTATATGAAATTCAATTGGTTAAAAAGTGCGTTTCATCGGTTTCAGTAGTGAAGCTCTGACGTGCCAATCAAATGAACAAAAAAAACAAACAAACAAAAAGCCAGCACATAACGAAACACAACAGAAAATTAGTAAACACAACAACAAGCAAGCCCAAACCAGGAAAGACAGGTAATACACCCCAGCTGATTTACTAATGATTGGATATATTGCTCTGCAGAAAATACAAATATGTAGTGCCATTAACCTGAAAATGAGTGTGTATGATCCATGCACATCTTCCGATGCCCATATTAGTGAATATGTCTATCATATGATGTTATATTAAATATGTTACATTTACACAACGTGAATACGAGTATGCAAACCCCAAAAACACTCCTCAAACAAGTCGGTGTTGTGCCGAAGTACAACACACTTGCTATTAGCTGCCTCTCTAATGTCAGTGTAGCTCATTTGTATTTGTGGATTAGAGGAATGTCAAAATACATTTCAGCTATACTTCCACTCTGAATCTGACCAGTAAAACAACATTTAGAGCTGCAGTGAGGCCACACCTGCAGTGTTTACAGAGTACTGATTTAGCTCATATCTTTAATTAGCATCGGAAATGTCACGCCCTTTTACTGAACATCTTGTTGATGTAAAGACTTGTCTTGTTCATCACTCTAACAGAGGCCTGTTTGACCCTGGCTGAGACATGGTCATATATCTAGGGTAACAAAGCATGGTGTTCTGCTTAGGTTTATGCAAATATTATGTCTTGATTCCTTGCCAACGGCAGCATTTGATGGCCTACAGCACTGGCGATCAGAAAAGTGATCCAGCATATGAATTTTTGCACATTTTTGTTGTATAATATCTATGCAGGGAGCACTGCATTTGCCTGTGACCACTGTGTTCTGGGATAGGTTCCAGAACAGGATCCCTGTGACTCTGACCAGGATTAGTTAATTTAAATGTATTGACTTGGGTTTCTGGCATGATCCCAAGTATGCAATTTAAAAATCTGGTAATGTCATGGCAAAATAACCCAGAGCTGTTTTATTTTGGGGTGGCAGAGTGGTACGGTGGTTAGGGCTGTTGGCTCATAGCTCCAAAGATCCTGGTTCGATTCCTTGCCTGGACTCTGCCTGTAGTTAATTTTCTTCCCATGTCTCAGAGTACTTCACTTTCCTCCCCCATTCTAAAGACAGGTCAGTTAGACAGATACAGTTAGGTCCCTTGGTGTGTGCATTTGTAGTCGTGTGTGCATGTCCCCTTGGATTGGTGAGCTGTCTAGGGTTTGTTCCCGCTTTGCACCCAGTGCTACCAGTTAGGCCCCAGGTCCGCATGACACTGAATTAGATTAAGCTGGTATAAAAATGAATGAATGTTCTGTTTTTTTGCTGACTATTTATATTGAACAGCAATATTATAATTAGGCGAATGGTAACTTAACTTCTTTAGGTAATTTGTGCCTCTCAACACATCAACCCCTAAATTCCAAATTTAAGATTACTGATTTCTGGTTATTTAAATAACATCTGATTTTTTTGTATCTCTGTGCCTTTTTTCTTTGTTTAATTATTGAGTAGGGAAAATCTTCTCGCACGTCAGACTGCGGAGCACACTTTAGGTCACAAGGGAGCCACTGACCTGGACGTCGCCATGTTCCACCGCGACGGAGGTACACTAACTCATAACAACCACAATGCATGTACGTACACACACGCGTGTTCACTTGGTTTACTCTTACAGGACTTCCTGCAAATGTTCTTTATTGGTTCTGTCTGTCCTGTTCTCTAGGCGAGGACTCCGACTCGGATTCTGATCTCTCTCTAGAGGAGGAGAGGAGTCTGTCCATCCCATCTTCTGAGAGTGATGACAATGTACGACTCCGCGGACGGATCCAGCGACGTTTCAAACGCTCCAATCACAGGGAGCGACTGCTCACAGAGCCCACCCACAATGGCACCAAAGGTACTGTCGATGTCTCTTTTTATATGAAACACATAACAAAACATGAACATATTTAATAGATTCGTAGTCATTATTAATTAAACAAGTGCGTCTTAGTCATTTTATGCAATGTAATGTAGTGTGGCACGGTGGTGCAGTGGTTAGCACTGCCGCCTCACAGCTCCGTGATCCTCGGTTCGATCCCGACTCTGGGCTCCGTCTGTGTGGAGACTGCATGTCCTCCCCGTGTCTGCGTGGGTTTCCTCCGGGTACTCCGGTTTCCCCTACATTCCAAAAACGTGCATGTCAGGTTAATTGGTGTTTCCAAAGTGCCCTTAGTGTGTGAGTGTATGTGGAGAAAGACCTAGTGACCTACTCGATAAAAAACATCACCATGAGACTCTGTGGATCAGTATAAGACTGGCCTATGGAGTATCCAAGGACTAAGTGGATAGAATGAATGAATGTAATGTAGAGAAACATTTTGGTAACACTTTAAAATACAGATATGAGTGCACAACATACGATTGGGCAATGTCCAATCGCATAAACATCTGTGGTACAGTACTTATAAAACCTATTAGAAATGTAAAATAATGTCTTGAAAGCATAGTCATTGCCTGTGTGCCTTCTGTGAGGTATTTAATACAATGTTTTTCATTGCAAATCATATAATCAGCATAACCATTTGAGTGAAAAGTTGAATTTTAGAAGAAAAAATCATCCTCCTGAACCCTAACACTACTCGATGTTGAGGCTGGGCATTCGAGGCATTTGCTAATTCTGTGCAATGTAAAAAATAAAATAAAGTTGCCTGAGGTTGACCATTACATTATGAATAGTTAAATAGCTGTGTTGTAAGATCCCGTATTAAAGCACTATAGAAAATGAAGTTTAATTTTTAAGTCTTACAACAAGAAAAAGGCATCTATTCAGAAGAATGACAGTATACAGTGGGGCAAAAAAAAGTAGTATTTAGTCAGCCACTGATTGTGCAAGTTCTCCTACTTAGAAAGATGTAATTTTCATCATAGCTACCATTTCAACTATGAGAGACAAAATCACAGAAAAAAAAATCCAGGAAATCACAATTTGTAGGATTTTTACAGAATTTAATTGTAAATCATGGTGGAAAATAAGTATTTGGTCACCCACCAAAAACAAGCAAGATTTCTGGTTCTCACAGACCTGTAACTTCTTCTTTAAGAGCTCTTCTTGTCCTCCACTTGTTACCTGTATTAATGACACCTGTTTTGACCTCATTATCTGTATAAAAGACCACCTGTCCACAGCCTCAAACAGTCAGACTCCAAACTCAACCATGGCCAAGAGCTGTTGCAGGACACCAGGAAGAAAATTGTAGACCTGCACAAGGGCTGAGGGAAGAGTGAATTTGGCAATAGGCAAGCAGGTTGTGTGAATAAATCAACTGTGGGAGCAATTGTAAGACATACAATACTATTTTAATAATCTCCCTTTGCTCTGGGGCTCCACGCAAGATCTCATCCTGTGGGGACAAAATGATCATGCAAGAACGGTGAGCAACAATCCCAGAACTACACGGAGGGGCGACCTGATGAATGACCTGCAGAGAGCTGGGACCAAAGTAAACAAAGGCTACCATCAGTAACACACTACGCCAAGAGAGACTCAGATCCTGCATGTCCAGACCTGTCCTGAAGTTTGCCAGATAGCATATGGATGATCCAGAAGAGGATTGGGAGAATATCATGTGGGTCAGATGAAACCAAAAACAAGAACTTTTTGGTAAAAACTCAACTGGAGGAAAAAGGATGTTGAGTCGCATCCAAAGAAACCCATACCTACTGTGAAGCATGGGGATGGACACATCATGCTTTTGGAGTGTTAAGGGAAGAATGAACGGGGCCATGTATCGTGAGAATTTTAAGCCAAAACCTCCTTCCATCAGTGAGAGCATTGAAGATGGAACGTGGCTGGGTCTTCTAGCATGACAATGATCCCAAACACCGCTCGGGCAATGAAGGAAGGAATGGCACTGTAAAAAGCATTTCAAGGTCCTGGAGTGGTCTAGCCAGTCTCCAGAACCTCAGGCCCCATAGAAAAATTTGTGGAGGGAGTAGAAAGTCCATGTTGCCCCAAAAACATCACTGCTCTAGAGGAGATCTGCATGGAGGAATGGGCCAAAATACCAGCTACAGTGTGTGCAAACGTGGTGAAGACTTACAGGAAATGTTTGACCCTCTGTCAAAGGTATGTTACAAAAGTATTGAGTTGAACCAAATTTATTGACCAAATACTTATTTTCCACTATAATTTATAATTAAAATTCTTAAAAAAATCCTCCAATGTGATTTCCTGGATTTTTTTTTCTCATTTTGTCTCTCATAGCTGAAGTGTACCTATGATGAAAATTACAGACCTCTCTCATCTTTCTAAGTAGGAGAACTTGCACAATCAGTGGCTGACTAAAGACTTTTTTGCCCCACTGTATATATTCAGTCCCATAAGGTGTCATGTAGCCATACCACTCTTAAGTCAGTTTCACACAATTTTTATTGACTTTTTTTCATTACAACTAATGTACAAGTAATCAGTTGCCACTGGATATTGGGACATTTAAATATTACAGATGGTGTACAGACAATTGACTGAAGATACAGTTCTGGTTTGGAGCTGTCAGTACATTCTTAGGTTTGTGTGCTGGCCCATAGCATAGTTTGTTACTTCCATGCCAGATCTGGACGGGAATGATCTGCTGTCCTATTGGCCGGCGCTGGAGGGGTGTGAGGCGCACTCTCTGCAAAAATGGGGTTCAGAGCGCCGTCTCGGGGCAGATTACAGCAAAGACGCAGCCAATAACAATCAGGCAGACGCTGCACTCACCAGCGGGGACGAGAATGGACCGACACACATGCACAGACACCGCAAAGGTGAAACACACATGCAAATACAAACAAGCGTAGATAGGATATTAGCTGAAAGAGGCGTGAAGAGTTGGGGACATGGCTTTAAAGACAGGAATCCTGCTCACATTTGACTGGTCATGTTCTAATGACTTATATGCTAATTGTAAAATGTTATGGAACATATACAGTACAAAAGATCAAGACCACCATTAGATTACACCATTGTTTTAGCAACATCATAACGACCATATATAGTTATTTATTTGCCTCCTTATTAGAATACAACCAGAAAATATGGAAATCTTGTATGCAATATTGAAAAAACTGAACAAATTGGAAAAAGCTTATATAGGCTACAGTGGTATTTAGTGTGACCTCCCCTTATACTTGAGCAATAGCAGCATCTGGCAGCTTCATCAGGATGCCAAAGATGACCCTTCTACAGTCCAAGGAAGCTTGATCAGGAATGGGCTTTTTTGGAAAAGTAGCAGCCAAGAACACTTTTTCAGAAGGGGAACTGACTGGGACTGTGGTAGCCTAGCGGTTAAGGTACTGGACTTTGGACCACAAGATCCAGGGTTCAAATCCCACCTCTGCCAAGCTGCCACTGTTGGGTCCTTGAGCAAGACCCTTAACCCACAATTGCTTGGACTGTAAGAATGTACCAATTGTAAGTCGCTCTGGATAAGGGCGTCTGCTAAATGTTGTAAATGTAAATGTAAATGTAAACTGGGTGAAAAGGTTAATATATGTTGCTGATCAGTGACAAAGAGTATTATGGAGTGATGAATACAAGTTTGAAATGTTTGGTCCAATCATTGGCAATATGTTATATATGGTCATCATACCATTGCTAAAACAACAAATCTAATGGTGGCCTAAGATTTTGCACAGTACTGTGTGATACTTTGTATCACCTGGCATATGCATGTATTGCATAAAGATATATAATGCTGTATTGAGTAGATGTTACAGTAATACATTATGTAACCTGACAGTGTGATGTCAAATGGTCATAGTACTGCAATGACATATGAGCATTAATACAGGTTTATGACAAGTGTTATAGAATAATATTTATGCTTTATAATATTATATGCAGCATTCATAGGAAGTGTTGAACATAATGCTTTCACTTTCCCAGTGAAAACATTTTACATTAAGTACTTTGTAAAAGTCTAAGGGCATCATTATTAGATATACTGTACCATTGTTTTGGCAATGGTATAATGACCATATATAATTATTTCCCAGTCACTTTATTAGAACACAACCAGAAAATGCAGGAAATTTGTAAGCAGTACTAAAAAATCATCTATAGGCTACAGTAGCAAGTATTTAGTGTGACTTTCCCTTAACCTTGAGAAATAGCAGAATCTGGCAGCTTCATCAGATTTCCAAGTTGACCCTTCTACAGTCCAAAGAAGCTTGATCAGGAAAGGTCTTTTTGGAAGGGCAGCAGCCAAGAAACCACTTTCTCAGAAATGGAACAGGATGATAGATGTACTAAGACATGCTAAGATATACCAAAGCTCACAAAGACTGGAATGAATAGTACTATGGAGTGACGAATCCAAGTTAGAAATTCTTGGGTCCAATCATCGACAATATTTCATATATGGTCATTATATCTTTTTTGGTAAAACAACAAAACTAATGATGACCTAAAACATTTGGATAGTACTGAATGTGTCTTACAAAGATGCCTTCTCTCTTCCTCTTTTTTTCTCCAGGTATCTTAAAAAACCGCATGGGCTGTCCCCCAGCTCTGCAGGGATTGTCTTCAGTGGGTCGTGTCCCTAGTGAGCTCTCTTGGTACCGCACGTCCACGCTGGGTCACCGGGGCGTCCCGGCTGCATCTTATGGACGCATGTGCTCGGGGACAGGCTCTTTGTCTCAGCCAGCCTCACGGTACTCTTCCCGAGAGCACCTGGACTCACTCACACGGCGCCAGCGCTCTCGTGAAAACCTTGACCTTTTGCCTCGTCGTCGTGAGTTTGGTTCTAGAGAACATCTAGGCTCTGCCCACAGCATCCATGCCTCAAGAGAGGATCTTGGGGCAGGAATAGGTGGGGGTTTTACAGGAGTTGAGGGCTCGTTAAGGGTGCCGCTAAGCACGTTGCTGAGGCAGCAAGCATCACGTGAGCACCTCAGCCTTTCCAGAGAGCATTTGGAGCCGAATGGTGGTGTGGGAGCAGTGCCACAGCCATGCCGCGAGTGGCTCCGAACTCTACCCCCACGACAACTTTCTCATTCTGAGTCACACTCGACCTCCTCACCCCCACCACCCATCACGGAAGAACCCCCAGAAGCCCAGCCATTGCGGCGCGGCCACCTAGACTCTGCCTCTCAGTGCAGATATCCCCCGTCTGTGACGGCTCCTGGTGCTCCACCCAGTCGACAGCCCTCTACAGAACAGCTGGACATTCTGTCCTCTATTCTAGCCTCATTCAGTTCAACGGTGCTGACTCCAACTCCTAACCCTGCTGCCTCAGCTGCAGGCCCATCCCCCTCCCCGCCACCTCACTCTGCAACTTCGCAGAGCATCTCTGAAGTGTCCCCAGACTCAGAGTAAGTCCTGAACCTTTATACCTTCCTTTTTGGTTATGCAGGATTTGTCTTTGTGTCCTATTCCTCAGTTCACATCTTGTGGCCTATTCATTTGTTTGCGAGTTTGAATCCAGCACAAACATACACGTAGTTGCTATTGTACAGTGGTGTGAAAAAGTGTTTGCCCCCTTCCTGATTTCCTATGTTTTTGCGTGCTTGTCACACTTAAGTGTTTCGGAACATCAAACCAATTTAAATATTAGTCAAAGACAACACATGTAAACACAACATGCTGTTTTTAAATGAAGGTGTTTATTATTAAGAGAGAAAAAAATCCAAACCTACATGGGCTGTGTGAAAAAGTGATTGCCCCCTAAACCTAATAACTGGTTGGGCCACCCTTAGCAGCAACAACTGCAACCAAGCGTTGCAATAACTTGCAATGAGTCTTTTACAGCATTGTGGAAGAATTTTGGCCACTCATCTTTGCAGAATTGTTGTAATTCAGCCACATTGGAGGGTCTTCAAGCATGAACGGCCTTTTTAAGGTCATGTCACAGCATCTCAATAGGATTCAGGTCAGGACTTTGACTAGGCCACTCCAAAGTCTTCATTTTGTTTTTCTTCAGTCATTCAGAGGTGGACTTGCTGGTGTGTTTTGGATCATTGTCCTGCTGCAGAACCCAAGTTTGTTTCAGCTTGAGGTCACGAACAGATGGCTAGACATTTTCTTTCAGGGTTTTTTGGTAGACAGCAGAATTCATAGTTCCATTTATCACAGCAAGTCTTCCAGGTCCTGAAACAGCAAAACAGCCCCAGACCATCACACTACCACCACCATATTTTACTGTTGGTATAATGTTCTTTTCTGAAATGCTTGTTACTTTTTATGGCAGATGTAATGGGACACAACACCTTCCAAGAGTTCAACTTTTTGCCTCGTCAGTCCACAGAATGTTTTCCCAAAAGTCTTGGGGATCATCAAGATGTGTTCTGGAAAAACTGAGACGAGCTTTAATGTTCTTTTTGCTCAGCAGTGGTTTTCGTATTGGAACTCTGCCATGCAGGCCATTTTTGCCCAGTCACTTCCTTATGCTAGAGTTATGAACACTGACCAGTTCAGTTTTTTAACTGAGGCAAGTGAGGCCTGCAGTTCTTTGGATGTTGTTGTGGGGTCTTTTGTGACCTCTAGGATGAGTCGTTGCTGTGCTCTTGGGGTAATTTTGGTCGGCCAGCCACTCCTGGGAAGGTTCACCACTGTTCCATGTCTTCGCCATTTGTGGATAATGGCTCTCACTGTGGTTCGCTGGAGTCCCAAAGCTTTAGAAATGGCTTTATAACCCTTTCCAGACTGGTAGATCTCAATTACTTTCTTTCTCAATTGTTCCTGAATTTCTTTGGATATCTGAATGATGTGTAGCTTTTAAGGATCTTTTGGTGTACTTCACATTAAGTGATGTCCTGATTGAGAACAGGTGTGGCAATAATCAGGCCTGGGTGTGGCTAGAGACAGTGAGCTCAGGTGTGATAAACCATAGTTAAGTTGTTTAACAAGGGGGGCAATCACTTTTTCACACAGGGCCATGTAGGTTTGGATTTTTTTTCTCCCTTAATAATAAGCACCTTCATTTAAAAACTGCATTGTGTTTACTTGTTTTGTCTTTGACTAATATTTAAATTGGTTTGATGTTCCAAAACACTTAGGTGTGAGAAAAATGCAAAAAAAAAAGGAAGGGGGCAAACACTTTTCCACACCACTGTATGTACAATGCTTGGCCAAAAAAAGGTCACACACTCTAAAATTTCGTTGAACCGCCTTTAGTTTTGAATACTCCACGCAGTCGCTGTGGCATTGTCAAGCTTCTGCAATGTCACATTTATTTCTGTCCAGAGGTGCATTCATTTTCCCCCAAAAGATCTTGTATTGATGATGGGAGATTATGCCTGACTTCTTCTGTTGTTTTTCTACGATCTGATTTCACCAAACAATTAATTGATCGCCGATCATGATCATTCATGATTTTTTTCTAACCACATTCCTTCCTCGAAGATGATGTTTCTCCACTCTCCTTCCACTTTTTAATAATGTGTTGGACAGTTCTTAATTCGATTTAATAGTTTCAGGAATCTCCTTAGATGTTTTCTCTGCTTGATGCATGCCAATAATTTGACCTTTCTGAAACAGATTAACATCTTTTCCATGACCACAGGATGTATCTTTCGACATGGTTGTTTAACAAATGAGAAGCTACTCACTGCATCAGTTAGGGTTAAATAACTTGTTGCCAGCTGAAACATAATCACCAATGCAGTAATTATCCAATGGGAGGCTCTTACATATTTGCTTAGTTAAATCCAGGTGTTGACCTTTTTTTTGGCCAGGCAGTGTGTATATATCATATTGGTCCACTTTGTAGGTAAACAGTTACTGACTGCTTTGGTTGCTATGCACAATGCAACCCACCCAGATCATCCATCAGTGGAAAGAATCCACCACAGGTGCAGCATAGAGGCTTTAACTGCTTTCTGTCAAAATTAATTTTCTAGGGAAAAACTGTTTTTTATTCAGTGCAGTGTGAAGTAGGACATTACCAACATTACCATAGTAACATAGATCTTTTTATGCAACTATGATGTAAATATAAGCATATTTTCACAAGAAAACTGCATGCATGCGCAGCATCCCTAATGCCGCCGTGTATTTAGTTTATGGAAATTCACAATAATTATAGAAAATACAGTAATGTGCTGTTATAACCTTGTCTAGGAGAAATCCGTAACACGTAAGAGCATGGTATGATGGACCTGGTACTTTTGTTTGACAGAAGCCAAAAATGCATTGACAGGTACAGTGTTGTGCCTGAACGAGTTCAAAAGAACGCGTTCATTGAACACGCTCATTTTTACGTGAACGTTGAACTGAACGCAACACATTTGTTAATAAAGAACTTGAACGTGAATTAGTTCACATTATGTGTCATGAACGGCAGACATCACTGTAAATGAACGTTGGAATTTGTTTTCCATTGAAAACTGAGTGACATCTGTTTTTTCTCTTTTGAAACGCACGAGAGAAGTTCCTCCCTCCTGTATTCCTCGCTGGTTGCCGCTTGAAATCATGTATCACACCAGACAGAAATGGTTTTGACATTGTGTGCGCAATGCGTGCGGGCAACGTGTGTCCGGCTGAGAAATAGGTTAACGATACTGGCTATTAATAACATACGGGCTTCCGCACGACGTTACCCGTTATGAATTGCAGCAGAGCGGTGTAGGCATAGCAACGCCGCGTACACAATTGCAGTGTCATGAGCAAATGTCTACAATGAGCAGTTTCAAAGAACGTATAGTGATTTCTAGCTTGTAGTGTGAAAAAAAGTATTTATTTGAATATCTCACGAAAAAAGTAAAATGAACTGAACTTTGAACTAGTTCAGAATTAAAATTGTGAACTTTGAGCATGTATGAACTGAACTTGAACTAGTTCAGAAAAGCTGTGAACTGGCACAACACTGGACAGGTAGTAGTACAAAAAACACGGAAGATAAGCCAGATGAAATGGAAACTCAACAAGTGAAAGTGAACCAGTTTATATAGTTATAGGAAAGAGACAATATACTGATAGTGGTGGCAAACAAACGTGTACTACTTACAATTGGACAGGCACATACACATACAAACACCATTTATAGCTTGTTACAAATATGAAGCAGAAAGTCATACAAACTCGGGTAACCTGCACAAAAAAGTCTCTAAACATAACAGCTGGGACTGTGGGACTGTGGTGGCCTAGCGGGTAAGGTACTGGACTATGGACCAGAAGGTCCAGGGGTCAAATCCCACCTCTGCCAAGCTGCCACTGTTGGGTCCTTGAGCAAGGCCCAATCCTTGCTTGGATTGTATCAACTGTAAGTCGCTCTGGATAAGGGCGTCTGCTAAATGCTGTAAATGTAATGTAAATGTAAACATAACAGCTGATAACCATCTCTAGTCCAAACATAAGCTAACGAAAAAGTGAGCACACGATCGATAAGGTAGACTTCAGACAGACTTCTGCTTTTTAACTCCTGCCTCTGCTCGTGGATCCACAGTGTTGACTGGCTGTTTACTGCCACATCGTCCAGATTTTTATTTCCTTTTATCATTTCTTAGAATTGTTAAGACCTCGATTGTTACAGTGAACGGATGTTGATCAGATGGTCGTTAAACGGCGCCTGTATTTAAAGAAATTGAAGGAAATAAAGTACCTGGAAGAAATGCACACAGACATGGGGAGAACATGCAAACTCCAGACAGGCCAGGACTTTGAACCTTGAGCTGTGAAGCGACAGTGCTGACCCTCGCATAATGACAATAAGCGTTAAAATAAACTTCATATAGTCCCTCCTTTGATGTGTCTCTCTCCGTCTCGTTTTTAACTCTGCACCTTTTCTTCTTTTTGTTTCCACTTCTCAAGCAGACCTCACAGAAGTGATCGGCAGTCCTGATGACATCTCATCAGTCCCATGATGAATTTCGCTCATGGGCAGAAGGAGGAGCAAATTTTCAGGTGCACCCTTGGATCCCAGGGGACCTGAGAACTGAACTGCTACACAGAAAGCGAGGTGGAATTCCTGATAACATGGTTTACAGTCTATTTTATAACAGCCTCCCAAGGCAAAGAATACAGGGTGAGAATAACGAACAGGAGGTGATTCAGCGTTGCTACAGAAACTGCTGATCGGTGAACGAAGAAATAGCCTGTACATAACTTTTTTATACGTTTTTGTATTTTTTTCATTCCTGGCGGAAAAAAAATCTGACATTTTACAGATTGTGTCCGGCTTATGGGGTTGTTGAGTGAGTGAAAATGTGTTTCAATATAGAGGAATTCCAAAATATTCCCAAGCCCATCAGGAACCATTTCCATACCCTACTCCAAACATCCTCCTAAGTATTTTTTGTTAAATACATAGAGATCAGAGGCTTGGATTGGTTCAGAGAAGGAGTCGACATCTCGGGGTGGGAAGCCTCTGCAGTCGTGATTGTAAATGTAAAGTATTTTGAACTGAGAGATGTGACTGGACCAAACTGATTGTGAATCGAGTTGCTTTGAGGCAGATGCTTTGATAAAGAGGTTCATTTTATTAGGCTACCGAGACTCGAATACGTGTTTGTAAAGCATCTACTCATCCATTAGGGCAGTAGTTCTCAACTTCTCTGCTAAAGGCTGATTATACTGTACATTAATGGCTGACTGATGCATGCATGCAAGACTTATATTGGCCACTGTTGCAGCCCCTTTGATCAAACACATTTGTGCTTTGCGCCATTAAAACTTAAACTACTAAAGCGCTAAACTAAGGGAACGTTTTCTTCTGTAACATGAAATTTGAAGTGGAAGAGCTTACTGGTTTGTGGTCAGGGGTACCTGAGGCTGGATAGAGGGGAATCTGAAACACGACATATAACCAGAGTTGATTATTCAAGTTCATGGTGATATTTTCTAAAAATCAGAGTAGACTAAGAAAAGAGCAAAAGTTACACATTTTATGGTAACCTGCTGGTGAAATCCCTTCTTAATCAAATTAAGGCGTGGCCACGACAAAGTAAGGTGTCGGAAAGAGATCCTAATGCGTAGTAACCTTTCTGACTCATTTAGGATTAGGATCTCATTCCCACACCTTAAGAATTCGTGGCCACACCTCAATTTTATTAAGAATGGATGCCAATTTTATTAAGGACGGATGTCCTAATACTAATGGTCTATACACGCAATTAGCAGAGATCTGAACTCAGACGTCGCCTTTAATTTCAGGTTGTGTTTAAAACAGGCTAAATTTAAGTCATTCCAATTTAATTCAGAACCTCAACAAGTATTCTTTTAAAATTTTCAGGTTACGTTTAATTTGATCACGAGGAATTCAAGCAGCCTCACCATGTTAATCTAGATCTGAATCTAGAACTTGACCTGGCAGTATAGATCCATAGCAGTGCAGGTTTACTGCTGATGTGCAGTTGCTGTCAGATTGTGTACATTTCAGTCATATCGCAAGTCGACCCTAGACTGGCTGTAAATGATAACAATGTCAAATCCGTGTATCAACGAAATCCAGTCTGTGCTGAGAGGCTCAAGGTGACTGTATGAAAACAGCATCACATGACTCCATTTCCATCTCATGATGTACTATTGTTCTGCCAGAACCAAGCCCATACCTCATATCTGTCCAAAAAAAGTGCCCAGTTCCTTTTTTACTTCTCACCTTTTTCTATTTTATTTATTACAGTTGATCTTGTACAGACACGAGCTTTATTTATTGTTAATATTTATTATGGTTCATTTAACAGTGTCACATCATTTTCCAAGAGTGTTTATTATTTTGTTGGTGTATGAATGTTTGAATGTTTTTTTTTAAAGCTGATCGATTCGAGTGGAATTTACTTGGCTAAAGTGTAAGCTGTAACATTTGGTACATGTATTGTTTGACATGAGCCCCTACCCATGCATTCTGGGTAAGGGAACATATTTATGAATGAGATCAGAGGAGAAAAAACAAGAGAGAAACAGAGGGGTTTTCTCTAGTTAATGTGTTTATTATGGGATGTGTGTTACCAGTCCCAAGGTGGAGGGTTCCAGCTAGGAAGAAGCTGCCTATACTTGGTTACCACAGAAACCATACAAGAGACATGTTGGACATTAAAAAAATTGAGAGCTAAAAGTTCGACTCTTGTGTTTTATACCTGAAAAGTCTTCAGAATGATACTTGATGTGTTTCTTTTTTTTTTGTGGCTGGATAAAAACTCCATTTTTATCCTTTTATCCTAACACCTGTCCAGCCAAACACCCTGAGAATGAATATTTATACTGACTTACAATCTAAACGAAGACATTACAACATTCTACGACACAATTCTCTCACGTTCTCTTCAGGAGTGCACACGATATGGTCACTGCTCCATCTAACACTAACAGCTCATAGTCCGTGCAATAGACTTCTTTTTTTAAACATTATTACCACAATATGTAATTGAACATGATATCAGAGTAACATCGGTTATCAGCCCTTGGCAGTTCCATATGAACCAACCATGTCTTAGAAGAACAAACAGAAGACCTGAGAAAATCTCAACAGACCTTTGAAGGTCATGCTATTTTGTGTTGAACCCAGAGCTACATTAAATGAAATGTGCTCCCTAAAACACTGAACACGCTTAGATCGAGAAATGACTAATGCTGGATTTCTGGTGGTAATCTGTGGGGGGTATTTTTTGTCTTGGCCCAATGAGGTTGGGTCCCTTTTTGAGTCTTTGTCCTTCCCAAGGTTTTCGTTTCTTCCTAGAACTAGGGAGTTTTTCCCCTTCCACTGTCGCCCTAGGCTTGCTCAATTTGGAATTGGACGTATTATTAGGAGATAATCTAAACTTGTAAAGTTGCTTTGAGACAATGCTCCATTGTAAAAAGCGCTATATAAATAAATCTGACTTGACTTGACTTATTGCTGTAAGAAGTTAGGGGTCGTGTGCCGCTCTTACCACACTTGACAAGCATGTTGAGAAACACGAACCATCTCACACACGTTTGTCAAACGAGCAGACCAATTTGCAACTATATTTATGGTGATTTTTCATAACAATAATGACAAATCCACCATAGAATGACAACGCTCTGGAATGCATTATAACCACTGCTGGGCTGAGCTGAACTGGGGACGTCCCTAGAAACCAACGTTTGCTGGTGGGTGAGTTACGAGCAGGTCCTATAAGAACAGTGATCTGCATTACACACCACAGGTCTGCAGCATCACAAGCACCTGCGCAGTTGCTTTAACAGTTTAAACATTCCTTCTGAACTTGCACTTTGCGATAGGAAACCGATCACGCTACGCTTGCTGTTCAAGTGGTTAATGCAATTAGTGGCCAGATGATTGAGCACAGAAGGCTTCAGCTACCCAGCTACAACAGGTAGCTATTGTTCGAAGCTAACGGCGTAGTGAGGCACCCTTTAGATCAGGACAATATAAATTTCCCCAAGACAAGAAATCGCACCTTTAACTGAATTCACAGGTGTGAGAAATGTGAATGCTGCATCGCTACTCTTGACACAACACAAGTCAGACGATCATGGCACTATTTAAGCGCAACATTTAGTTTGCTGACCAATAAGAGAACCGGTCAACATACACTCACCGGCCACTTCATTAGGTACACCTTGCTAGTACGAAATAACGAGTGATTATTTCAGTTACGGGGTGGATTTCCCAAAACGTTTGTAATGCTACATACTTCGTAACCTCGTACTTAAGAACATTCTTACATTTACGAGTAAATTATTCAAAGGTGCTTAAGGTACTGGACTATGGACCAGGGTTCAAATCCCACCTCTGCCAAGCTGCCACTGTTGGGTCCTTGAGCAAGGCCCTTAACCTACAATTGCTTGGATTGTAAGACTGTATCAATTGTAAGTCGCTCTGGATAAGGGCGTCTGCTAAATGCTGTAAATGTAAATGTACAGGTAGTTCTACCTCAACGACAGATGGCGCTAAATTTTACGCACAACATCATCACATTTAACTATATAAATACCTTAATTGCATCATGTGCACTACATCCAATGCAAACAAAATCAAATCTACTAGGTTCAGTTATGTAGTTACAATATCCCAAATATTCAATGAACTATGGCTGTAAGGATCGTGGTGTAGTGGGTGGCATTACAGCCTCTATGAAGGTCCTTAGTTCAAATCTGAGCCTAAATGTATAGGGTTTCATTTTATTCCAGGGTTTAAATCATTTCAATTTTTTTTGTACCAGTAAATACTTATTATTTTTAATAATTATTATTTTCCTAATACTTTTGTAGTATAACAATGTATGTAAGTTCTTAAAATTGTTCATAAATTGCTAAGATTAGGCGTTACCGGGCACTGCTGCCTTTCTATCAGCTCAAACCAGTCTGGTTATTCTCCTCTGATGTCTGGCATACACAAGGCATTTTCGCCCAGAGAACTGCGACTCACTGGATTTTCTCTTTCCTAGATCATTCCCTGTAAACCTAAGAGTTGGCTGTACGTGAAAAGTCCAGTAGATCAGCAGTTTCTGAAATACTCAGACCAGCCTGTCTATCACCAACAACCACATCACATTCACAGTCACTTAAATCACCTTCCTTGCCCATTCTGATGCTCCATTAGGACTTCAGCAGTTCATCTTTGACCGTCTATATACCTACAAGCACTAGATTGCTGCCGTGTGACTGGCTGATTAGACACTTGCATTAATGAGCAGTTTAACAGGTGTACCAAATAAAGTGGCTGGATGTGTGTCTCACGAAAGATGGTTGAACCAAAAAGGTAACTACATCTGAGAATCTAGAACATCACTGATTCTGATCGATGACTTACAAAACATTAATGTGCAAGTCATACAGGGTGGATTTTTTCTTTAAAATGGCAAGAGCCAACAACAGCTATGTTTCGGGAAGGGTCGAGTATCTTCAGTGATGCGATCCACATTTCGGACACAGACAATGTACACAGTGACTTCTAAAAGATGGTCTCAGAACATATGATTACTAAAAAACTAAATATGCTTTCATATTAAGATTAAAAAAACCCTCAAAAGATCTATTAACAGATCAATATAAAACACACAACTCTACAAAAGAAAGTTGGAAAAGTTGCAAAAGTAGTGTTTACGTATGGGGATGGTCCCCGTCATCGCTGTCGCTGCTGGAAAGCTGTACCGGAACACCCAGTTTGTGCAGTTTGGCCTGATAATAGAGCTTCTTGGCCCGTGCTGCTTTCTCTTTCTGTCTGGCTGCTCGTCTCTTTTCTTCCCACACACACTGCTGCAGCAAGAGAAGGCTCATGTTCTGCTGATGCTCTAGCTCCAGCACCTCCTGCCTTCGAGCCTCCCAGCTGAAGTCTGGCCCTCGAGCATCCCGAAATGTGAAAGAGTTCTCCTCCGGAGCCGAAGGAGCTACCTGAGGCACTGCTGGTCCCCTGCGTGGGGGATCAATAGTCGTCACCCTTGGACCAGATCCTAAACCTGATATAGCTCTGGACTGACTGGCACAGAAGATGGAAGACCGCTGTGGGTTGCCCCTGGAAGTGCTGGAATGGGAGAAGAAGGGATGGGGTGGAGGAGACGGAGCGGGGCCAGGGGGCGACCTGGAGTTCTGTGGGACTTCTATAGGAGAGACCAGGCCGACATCAATGGCTACAAGTTCCTTACTGTCGATGTCCTGTAGAAAAGGAAATCAATATTTTTTATGAAACGAAATTACTGTAGGAGTAGATGAACTGATCCAATGTGTATTCGCTTTATTTGAGTCACTACAGTGACTACAGTGGTTTCTCGGTTCTTGTCGTTAATTCATTCCAGAAGGCTTGTCGAGAACCGAAAGTGACTGACCAAAGTTTTCCCCTAAGGAATAACGTAAAATAAATTAATCTGTCCCGACCCCCAGAAAATCTAGACTGTAATAAGGCATTATATGCATTAATGGAGTTGTATTGTACAGGTGCTCCCTGATTTACAAAGGGGATACATACCAACAAATTAATCACAAGTTAAATGTAACAAGAACTGAGGATTTTAGTTGATTGGTAGAGCGGTCTGTACTGTATCATAACAGAGCTATGGAAAGGATACGTAATGATAAGCAAGTTATTGCTTAAAACACTTACATTAACCTACAGTTGGCCAAAATCACTAACACAAAGCTTGTTTTATAATAAAATGTTGATAAATCTCATGTAATTTAGTGAGTAATGGATTGAAAATGAAATACGAAAGCAAAACACTTGCTCTACTGATGAACTCCGAGCGCTCGCATAGCTGCTAAGCTAACTGCAGCCTGTGTTCTGGAGCATTCAATTCCTGCTTTGCTTTCGGTTGGCTCTAATGAACTAGCCTTTTTAGGACCAATGCAGACTTATTTGCACTAAGAAAACAGTACTGTAGATGTAAAGACAAAATCTGTCGTGTTTCAGGGCTATTCTGATCCTGAATCAATGTGTACTGAATCGTGACTTGTGAGTCATGTTTCGGGTGAAACGAGTCATACAAGTTTAAGCAAGTGCACGGAGTACTGAAAAAACACATAAAATAAGATTTGATGCAGAGCAAACTTGATTGATGTACTATGAGAGTTCCTTCTATTAAATTTGGGTATGCAAATTTGACAATAGTAATAAATCACATTCCTGAAGTAGTACTACCTGGCATTTTTACAGTATTTAAAGCAGATGCTATGGAAGCATGGCAGAACACAAACAGCTATACAGACAGAAAAGAGTACCACACATAGTATGACCATATGGATTAAACTGCACATAGACTCACTGGCCACTATTAGATAGAACTCAATTGCTCATTAATGCAACTATCCAATCAGTCAAGCATACTGCAGTAACTCAATGTATTCTGGCATGTAGACAAGGTCAAGACGGCCTGCTGAAGTTCTAACCGAGCATCAGAATGGAGAAGAAATGTGTTTTAAGAGACTTTGAATGTGGCATGGTTGTTGGTGCTAGATCGGCTGGCCTGAGTATTTCAGAAACTGCTGATCAACTGAGACTTTCACACTCAGCCATCTCTGGGGTTTAGAGAGAATGGTCCAAAAAGAGAAAAAAATCCACTGAGAGGCAGTTCTCTGGGAGAAAATGCCTTGTTGATGCCAGAGGAGAATGATCAGACTGGTTTGAGCTGATAGAAAGGCAGCAGTAACTCAAATAACCACTCATTACAACCGAGGTCTGCAGAAGAGCATCTCTGAATGCACAACGCATCAAACCTTGAAGCAAATGGGCAACGGCAGCAGAAGACCACCCCAGGGGCCACTCCTTCAGTTAAGACCAGGCAAATTGGACAAAAGAAGATTGGAAAAACGTTGCCTCATCTGATGAGTCTTGATTTCTGCTGTGACATTCAGATGGTAGGGTCAGAATTTGGCATAAGCGACATGAAAGCATGTCTCCATCCTGCCTTGTATCTAAGGTTCAGGCTAGTGTTGGTGGTGAAATGGTGTGGAGGATATTTTCTTGGCACACTTGGACCCCTGCTACCAACTGAGTATCATTTCAATGTAACAGCTTACTAGAGTATTGGTGCTGACCATGTCCATCCCTTTATGACCACAGTGTACCAGCTTCTGATGGCTTCATCCAGCACGATAATACATCATGTCACCAAGCTCAGATCATCTCAACCTGGTTTCTTGAAAATGACAATGAGTTCAGTGTACTGAAATGGCTCCACAATCACCAGATCTCAATGCACTAGAGCACCTTTGGGATGGGGTACAATGGGAGAGGCGCATTATGGATATTCAGCTGACAAATCTTCAGCAACTGCATGATGACATCAGGTCAATATGGATCTCAGAGGAATGTTTCCAGAACCTTGTTGAGTCTCTGCCAAAAAGAATTAAGGCAGTTCTGAAGGCAAAAGAGGGTTCAACCCGGTACTAGCCAGGTGTACCTAGTAAAGTCCCAAGTGAGTGTAGTAGTGCACAAAATATCTAGTTTACATAGAGTATGAGCTTGCTGCTCCTATAGTACAGAGGCATTGCAAAGGCAGTGTGACTAACACATTTAGATGTGAAGAGCATAGCAACTGGAGTTCAGACAATGTGTTAAGACAATGCTTCAATCAGGCTTTCTAGATTTCTCAAATTCAAGGATGACATTCCAGCCGGAAGGCACAGTTTTGATAAAGCCTATGTGGAAGGAACACACAGTACAAGCCTTCTTAGCAGCAGAGAATATCAGCCATTCTGACCAAGCAGCTGATGCATCTAGTCCAACACTGACCTTAGACTGCTTTTTATATTAAAAGGAGGCCAATCAAGACCCTAAACAACCAATAAGCCCAACCTAATTAGCATGCAGTTACAGATTTCTGTTCCTTTGAACTTTAAATATTATCAATAGGATAGAATATACGAATAAAATAATTACGTTGTTTTGGTCATGATCTTCCTGGTCATTCCCATTGGTACCTCCAGTCACTGAGAGAAAAGAAAAACGCAAGAGAGAACATGAAATTTCTATGATATCAGAACAGAGATTCCACCACTAATAAGACAGAGCCTGTCATTATACCTGCCCCAGGTGAGCTGTTTGCAACTGAGACACAACTCACATCTCCATCTATATCCTCCAAGTTGGAGATGAGGTTTGGTACTAGAGCCATCACCTCCCGCTGCACCTGCAGGGATGAAGGAAATACCAATGATTACAAATCAGCGGATTTGTACGGACAACTTGGGAATTGCTAGGGATTAAAATAAAAGCTTTCAGGTAATACAGCCAAGGTTTTTCTGCTTACTCACCATCAGTGGGATATTTGCATACAAACTATGGGGCATGAACTTTTTACAATGATTTTTTTTACTACTTACAATACAGTAATTAATTCAAAAAGCACCGAGTTGCATATTTTTAAACAACAAAAACTACAATCTAATAACACCTTTAGATTCCAATGCAGATGGTACTTTAGTTTATCTTAAATAAAAGCAAATTTAAACTTAATACCTTCTGTGCTATAGTTTAACAGGTAAAACCCTCAGAAAAGGGCTGTGCTTTAAAAGAAAAAAAAAAAAAGAAAAATACAGCAATATATCGTGATATTTATTTTCGTAAAATACTACAATCGGATTTCAGCTCAAAATGGAAAGAAGGAAGAAAAAACACATTTTAACTACAATTCCCAGTCCAGTAGGTTTCACAATACAGTGTTTTGACTCAATTTGTCCACTGAATTATCAATGTGATGTGATGTATTAACATTGTATACCATAACTTGCGTTTCAGCTGTTTTTATATTTCTAGTGTGGAATATCACAATATACTGCAATATGCATTGTGGCGCAATGTATCACGATATAATCGTACCGTGACCTATGTATCAATATAAACATCAATTTTAAAACATTTTCATTACAAATCATACAAATGACATAGAAAGTCTGAAGTTAAAAACTGAAATTTTTTTTTTTTTTTTTTAACAATTTCAGACTTTATTAGTATGTGGTAGTTTACCCGTTTTGCTGTAAAGACAGCATGCACTTGAGCTGGCAGGGATTTCCCAAAATGATGATCCATTTTGGGAAATCATATCCCAGTAGGATTTCACAATAATCCAAAGAGTATCTTCTGATATTATTGAATGCTTTCTGTTTTCAGAGACGTTGGGTTGCCATCTTCTGCCTCCCGTGGGGTTGCCAATGTCTCATGTGATCCCTCTTGGCTGTGTTTCCTACCAGTTCTCCCCTCTTCTAGACTATCAGCTATGCTATAGCTAATGCTGCCGGGGTCTCGTGCTACACATGGCATCAGTGATTGTTAATAGACCTTGTGCTCTTAATCAATAACTAATTACATTTTCTGTTTTCTCTCCGAGCTGTGTTCCGGCAGTTCCAGCCCCACACATGATGGTTCATCCGCTGTAGCTCCACTCAAGCTGCTTCCGTCATCAGCTCCAGCCCCATCATAACCCGGGCCACTTAATGCCGATGTGCATACTTCACATTTTATTCGAACTTTGACTCCATGACTAGTTAGTTTCGTTCTTAGATTTATTATCTACGCCGCCCAAGGAGGGGGGTTGGGTCCCTTTTTGAGTCTTGGTCCTCCCAAAGGTTTTTTTTTTCTTCCTATAACTCGGGGAGTTTTTCCTTGCCACTGTCACCCTAGGCTTGCTCAATTTGGGATTGGGACGTAGTTATAGAAGATAATCTAAACTTGTAAAGCTGCTTTGAGACCAATGCTCCATTGTAAAAAGCGCTATACTAAATTACATCTGACTTGACTTTGACTTGACTGTTTTCAAGTGCCCTCAGACATGCTCATAGGTTTGATAGGTCAGGTGACTGTGGGGGAACGTCCATGACAGTCAGCACATTTTGATCTACTTTGGTTTTCAATTAGTTTTTGCACAGCTTTAAGGTGTGTTTAGGTCATTGTCCTGCTGTAGTATGAATCCTTCTCCACAAGGATCCAAACAAGCATTTTTACTAGTAGTCTTAGACTTTTGGCCCCTCAAGTACATATCCGCATGTTGCATATTCTACCCTGTAAAGTTTCAAGATGCAAAGTTGACTTACTTTATGGTGATTAATAATGATAGGCATAAACTGAGGAAAGTTTCAGAACAAAGTACAAACCACTAACCGGAGTGAGGGCGGTGAGGGGCATGCCGGCTGCCTGCTGGTCCTGTCGCCTTTGCAGAGCCACACGACACTCCACCTTCAGCCGCTTCCACAGAGTCTTGAGAGAGCCCACGCTGCTGGGTGGCCTATTGGGGAAGGCCTCGTTGAAAGCCTGCGCCAGCTCAGCCCACACGGCATTGCGGTACACAGTGGTGTTGGTGTCCTTGCGGAAGTCCTGCACAGCATCCACCACACTGTGGATTTTCTGGAGCAGGTAGAGCTTCTGCTCCAGGGTGAAGTTTGGCATACGGTACGTCATAGAGGTAAGCATTTTTATTAGTGTATGTGTGGCTAGGTGAGTGCTGAGAAAACTAGGTATAAAACCAGGTATGATAAGGAGAAGTAAGGCTGTTGGTTAGGAGTGTTACTTAAACCCAACTCTGATGTTTATTGTCTTGTCTAACAGTGTTGCCGTCATTTTGCTAGCGGACTGTTCCAGTTCATGTAACATTCTTTACAGATCCATGGTCATTAAACAAAGAAGACGTCTGAGGTTAAGTAACAATGGACTTGCAGTAGGCGGCGGCATCTGTGAAATCTGAAAAAAAAAGGGAAAAACACACAAGATTTGTATTTGTACGGACAGTAATATTCTAGTTTAAATGTTAGTACTACAGGTGTAACAACACAATTTGATATACTTAAAAGGACTCTTTTGTCCCCTGCAATTAAAAAAATAGGAGTTTTAAATAATTCTACTGCAACAAAACATGTATTGTATTGTATTGTATACGCAACTGTAACAGTGTCACCAAATTTAAACAACTAACAATAAGAAGATATTGGAAGATACCTATCTGGGATGTATGACTGGTAAAAATGTAACTGCATTAGTGCTGCTGAATTCGTTTTATTATGGCATCTAATGTAACTGCACTTTTTAACACCAGAGGGCGCAATCACACAGACACATACCTTCCGTTTTCAGTAAGCATATTTGTTTATTTTGATTTTCAATTTAAGATAGCACATTTTGTTGTAGTAGAATTATTTAAAACTCCTAATTTCTTTTGAGACAAATGAGTATTTGCTGAAATGTATCTTCTTGAAAGTTATTCCTCAGAAATAAAACAGAAACGTTTTCACTCAGTTATTTAAGATATGATGAAGCTACAATAGAACATTTACAATTATGTTCACCATTTTAATCCTCTGTGCATCGTTACACCCCCAGTCCGTTCTAGACAGTTTCTCAACTGAAGTTATACACATTTTATTTAGAATTGAACAGAAGCCTATTATTTGCATTATACTTGCGTACAACAAAATTTCTATTATAATCTTAATGCAAGACAGTGTATCCATCTTGTCATGTACACAGACCATTTGTAAAAAAAATTTTTTTTTTTAAAGAAGTTGAAAGTAATTTTATAGACCAAAATATTGTGGTCTTACACAATATATTCCTTCTTACCTAAAATCCAAACCTAGCAATAAAAATTCATTTCCCAACATAATGTAAAGCAGTGATTCTCAGCCTTTTTGTCCTGGAGCCCTTACTAGTATCTAGCGTCTAAGAAAAGCTTAACATCCTAAACATAGTGGGGCAAAAAAGTATTTATTCAGCCACTGATTGTGCAAGTTTTACTACTTAGTAAGATGAGAGAGGTCTGTAATTTTCATCATAAATAAAATGAGAAAAAATGAGAGACAAAATGAGAAAAAAAATCCAGGAAATCACATTGTAGAATTTTTAAAGAATTTAATTGTAAATTTTGGTGGAAAATAAGTATTTGGTCACCCACAAACAAGCAAGATTTCTGGATCTCACAGCCCTGTAACTTCTTTAAGAAGCTTTTCTGTCCTCCACTCTTTACCTGTATTAGTGGCACCTGTTTCACCTCGTTATCTGTATAAAAGACACCTGTCCACAGCCTCAAACAGTCAGACTCCAAACTCAACCGTGGCCAAGACCAAAGAGCTGTTGAAGGACATCAGGAAGAAAACTGGTAGAGTGACTCTACAAAAGGCAAGCAGGTTTATGTCAGTAAATCAACTGTGGAAGCAGCTGTAAGAAAGTGTAAGACATACAAGACCATTGATAATCTCCCTCGATCTGGAGCCCCACGCAAGATCTCATCTCATGGGGTCAAAATGATCATGAGAACGATGAGCAAAAATCTCAGAACTACACAGAGGGACCTGATGAATGACCTGCAGAGAGCTGGGACCAAAGTAACAAAGACTACCATCAGTAACACACTACACCGAGAGGGACTCAGATCCTGCAGTGAAGTTTGCCAGAGAGCATATGGATGATCCAGAAGAGGATTGGGAGAATATCATGTGGTCAGATGAAACCAAAATAGAGGTTTTTGGTAAAAACTCAACTCGTCATGTTTGGTGGAAGAAGAATACTGAGTACCTACTGTGAAGCATGGGGGTGGAAACATCATGCTTTGGGACAGGACGACTGATCCGTGTTAAGGGAAGAATGAACAGGGCCATGTATCGTGAGATTTTAAGCCAATACCTCCTTCCATCAGTGAGAGCATTGAAGATGGAACATGGCTGGTTCTTCTAGCATGACAATGATCCCAAACACACTGCTCGGGCAACGAAGGAGTGGCTCCGTAAAAAGCATTTCAAGGTCCTGGAGTGGCCTAGCCAGTCTCCAGACCTCAACCCCATAGAAAATGTGTGGAGGGAGTTGAAAGTCCGTGTTGCCCCAAAACATCACTGCTCTAGAGGAGATCTGCATGGAGGAATGGTCCAAAATACCAGCTACAGCGTGTGCAAACCTGCTGAAGACTTACAGGAAATGATCGACCTCTGTCATTGCCAACAAAGGTTATGTTACAAAGTATTGAGTTGAACTTTTGTTATTGACCAAATACTTATTTTTCATCATGATTTACAATTAAATAAAAAAATCCTACAGTGTGATTTCCTGGATGATTTTTTTCCTCATTTTCTCTCATCTTTCTAAGTAGGAGAACTTGCACAATCAGTGGCTGACTAAATACTTTTTTGCCCCACTGTATATAATGTATGAAACTGTTTGCTGAAATAATTGTTTTACTATCATTTAAAAAGCGACCCTGCACTGTAAATTTACATGGTCTGCCACTTCATTGCGGAGATACTGTGGTTCCTACATGCTTCCACTTTTCAATAATAGCACTCACAGTTGATCGTGAAATATCTAAAACAGTACAGTACCCTGCTCAAACTCCATAAGCCCTTTAGAACAACCCATTCTTTTACAAATATTTGTAAAGGCAGACTGCATGGTTAGGTGCTTGATTTTATGCATATGTGGCAATCGGACTGAACGAAACTGTGTCCCAATACTTTTGTCCAAACAGTGTATCGACTACATCTGTAGTCACCACAAACAAGAATTTCTGACACATAATCCTGTACCGGGAAAAGAACACAGATATTCCCTCACCTTAGGGCTTTTGTTGGAGACACCAATAAACAATGTACTTTGTATAGTGCTTTCATGAATTGTTCAGCAATTGCATTTGCAAATTAAGCTCTAAATTTGCATACATGGCATATCAAAGGAAGGACTACTGTTTAGGCTGGAAGGCTTCGTAGCTGCTGTGCAATCAATATATATGTGGGTCTGATTACAAATGGATACTAAAGAATTAAATAGTTGAGTAAAAGGGTTTGAATTGTTTTAATTACAGGACAATGTTTTGGTTCTTGTGTAAGATATAAATGCAGAACATGAACAAATCAGGCTATTTTATTTAAGAATAGAGGTTTTTAAATGAATTAACAGTACACTGAAATAGGAATTATGAATAGTACTCACTCAGAACCTGCATATGCCAAGCTCTGAAAAGACTCTACTAGCATACTAAGCAGTATTTTATAACAATAAATACAGTACATCATTTGACACTATTTAGTAGGGTAGTATGCGAGTTCGGATTTAAAGGCTTAGGCCTGTGCTGTGAGATTCCCTGGCAGCACAAAGATACGGTTAATATAATCTGAAAACCATACTGGGTCAATGCATTAATAAAATACAATAATTTGTGTACTAAATAACAATCTAGAAGCAATTCCAACAACATGTGCACGTTTTAAAATAATGCTCAGATGCTATTTGATGAAAATCGGTCAAAGTCTGGGACTAAGCTTAATCCGTCTGGAGGAAAGACGCCGCTCATTTTTGGTATCTGTCCAATATTTCTGTGGGCATTTCTTGAGTGGAACTGACGGTAAACATTTTTCATTTTTCTTTTAACGTTTTCTTGTTCGTTTCTAAAGCTTGGTGATCCGCTCGCCGTTTGTTAGACAGCTACGCGTTAGCTCATTAGCTAAACCCGTGCATCGTATTAAATAATCAGACGGAGCTGTTCGAGACTAGGATTAAGGCTAACTACATTTTTAAAGCATACAGGAAACGTTGCACGGCTCATCAATGTCGTCTCAAAAGTATTAGTCAGTATTATAAACTCACCTGTAAGGACGAATTATTTTATTTCCACAAAAATATACTTTGTTCTCCCCCCGCCCTTCATGTTTGAGCAGTCCGTACAATATTTAAACAACAGAGCTACGCAGTTAACGTAGTTTACGTCCAGTTGCGCTAGACGACGCGTGAATTCGTAGATCTACAAATCATAAATCCTAAGAATCCTTGCTTAGTTTTCCCAAACGCAGATGATTATAGATCATAGCGGTAGTGGTTTGTGGACGGTGCGAGTATTCAAAGATCTACAAAGCATGTATGTTAAGACTTCGTTCTCTTCTTTTAACAACAGTAATTGGAAATTAGCTTCTCTACGCAGCAGCGTTATTTACATTCACGCCCAGCTACAGATGATGGTAATTTTGTATAACGATTTAAGCAAGTGACGCTTGTTTTACTTACCATATACATATTGTATATGGTACAATCTGCTACAGCGGTTTATTCAATAAATTAAATGCTAAAACATTACGAAAAAACTACTAATAATAACAACAACACAGACTGCAATCTCAAAGCTGATTGGTCAATAGTACTACAGGCCTGTCAAACCGGAAGAAACCCGAGCAAGTACACATGCATGCACCAAACACGCTGGAGGTTAGGTAGCGTGTTTAATGTGTAACAGTGCAAAAAAGGATTATAGTTATATCGAAACTATAACCGTTTCACATTTTCGTCTGTAACATTAAGTAATCCAATTGATTCAAAGAGTGTTGTGTGAATAGGAGTTGTACTTTTTTTCTGTTTTGTGGTTGAACGCTGGATAAAGCAACATGAAAACAGCTTTGGTAAGACTGTGCTGTATCTGCATATCTGCCTTATCTTTTAACGTTTATAGTTATGAGTGTAAGATTTCGAAACAATCACATATAGTAAACGTTTGCATTAATTATTTTTAATCACGGGGAAATGCTGTAGGGGCGGCACGGTGGCTTAGCTCTTACATTGGTTTGTTGTAATTGTTGCTTCAGTAACCTCACATAAGTTTTTCGTGGTTGTGAACAATAAATACTTAATGAACCTTCAGTCAAGTCTCATGCGTCACCAAATGGGGAATGCTACAATGCGTGTTAGGTAAATTGGTGTCTCTAAAATGTCCCGAGTGAGTGAGTGTCAGATCACCCATGACCCTGTCCATGATTAAAGCAGGAGTTAGAGTTTAAGAGCAGCAGGAATACACCATTCACTCAAAAGCTCACTACCTTGCTGGTCAAACTCGTTAGGTCATGTTTGGACTAGAGACTGTTGTAACTCAGTTGATGGGTTTAGAAATTTTGTGCAAGTTACTTGTTTGTGTGTATAACTTTCTGCTATGTATTTGTAACAAGCTGTAAATGGAGTTCATAAGTGTATGTGTGTCCTATTGTAAGTAGTACACCTTTGTTTGCCCCTATACTATATACCTGGTTCACATTCACCCTTTGAGGCTCTGTTTCATCTGGCTGGTCTTCCGTGTTGTTCGTAATTCTGTCCATCAATGAATTTTGGGCTTCCATCAAACCAATGTATCAGTCGTTTGAATCACTCATCAAACCATTGTGGGCGAATAAATAAGAGTTCTGAGGCAAGAGAAGGTCCAACCTGGTTCTAGCAAGGTGTACCCAATAAAGTGTCTGGTGAGTGTATATTGCCTTGCCAGATGCATCAGCTGATGTAGTACAGCAGTAGTAATGACATGTAAAAACACAGCCTGTAGTGCAGAACGTTTTCTTAAACACAATGTTGTATTAAACATACAGTTTTATCACACGTGGCGTCAGTGTGAGCAGCCCGAATGCTGTCCTGTGTTAGGCTCATGCTCCCTTCACAGTTTCTGCAGTTCCCTGCTCTCTTCTGAAATTTCTGCCCATGTTGTACACTACTACTGCAAGAGATAGGTTGTACTTTCGCATAAAACACAGTTTCTCATTCCATAAATGTGTTTGTGAGAGAGAGAAGCACGTGGTAAGGAGTGAATCAATGTTCTGAGCAGAGCTCTAGAGGGAAATAAGATTGTGTTCTTCTTAAATATAAGGCAAAAGAGAAAATCAGTAAGTGGTGGTTAATTTTAGTATTAAATAAGTCATTGCATGGGAAAATCTGCAGTATTTTGGCTATTTAGGCAGTATCAATACACTATAGTGTCTCATATAGCTTTGCTAAGTACGGTTTATAATATGATGTTCGGATAACGTCCAGCTCTCATAATGTGACATTTCACATAATGTATCATAGACATAGTGAGGCATACCTGAATATAGTATTCATGTTTTAACAGTAGTCATGGTTTTCTTGTAAGTTAGTCTCACCAAGGTAAAGTTTATTTAGAGAGTCCTGTTAAAATGGTAACCAGTGAACCTGTGATTGATTCATTCTCTATTTATGTATGTGGACTTAGATGGCAATCTAACTAAAGGCTCTGGTTAGATGTGGAGTTATTGGGCCTGGTGGTTGTGTTGAGAAATTCCATCAAATTATATTAGCATTTGTATCTCTGTTATCGGACAGGATTTCAAATACAGTATCAGTTAAGACTCAGTTTGTGGTTCTGTAACTGAATGACAATTGAACATCAAAATCTATTAGGCCATTACAGGAAAATGCTTAAGGGAAGCCAACGGATAATATTCTGATGTTTTATTTTTTTCAGTGACAGTGTGCAATATGATGGTGTCAGACAGTCTGAGAGTCCTTGAGAGCTCTGCACTTGTGGCACCTGTAACAGCACTAGAGTTTCTTGGAGATGACTACCTGTTGACAGGTAAGTTTCTTTATGAAGAGACAAGGAACCAAACACAAAAGTGGCATTGGATGGAATCACTGGATTGTTGTTTGTGGCAGACGGTGAGATAATATTCCTCACATGGCTCTAGAGAAGTGCTTTCAAACCATGTACTGTGTATTTTCTATTATTTACATTAGAACAACACCACTGGTTAGACATGGTAGTGTCAGATCTATAGCACACTCAGAGGAGCTTGTGATGGTTATCATAACAACTAAAGAAAATCACCCAATTTTAATTTTGATTTGCATGCAATAGTACTTCATTGGAATGGTTCAAAGTATATCACAAAATAAGAACCTTGTATAAAATTATGTAAACAAATATACTGAGTATTTAAGAAAAAAAATACAACTTTCACCCTTATGGTTTATGCCATGTCAATACCTGGTGTTATGCTAACACTTATGTTTGTTTCATACTTTGGCAGTACAAAATTATACTAATATTTAACTGTATTTTAATGCTGCCCTTCTTATGTATTTTAAAATTAAATGCAATGTTAATGAAATTTGAGTGTGCTTGGAATAGTTTACACTTCCACTGATTTTTTTTTTCCTCGTTTTGCCAGGTGATGGACCTGTCTTGTCTGTTTTTAGTCTCCAGGCCTCACTTGGACAATGTGCTTCAGTTACAGTCCTGCATAATTACCGTATTCATGGAATACGGCCCAAGGTGCAATTTAATGACTGTGACACCACTATATGTGAAATGGTGAAGGTAGTCATTTTTGGTGGGAAAGGAGTGCGACTTATCAGCTTCAGACCTTCTGGGCTTGATTTAGAGGTAGCCGGTCCTCTCTTGGAGCTGCAGGATTGGGTTCTAGATGTTTCCTGGCTGTCAGCAGAGACTTGCCCGCTACTAGGAATATGTCTGGCTCATAATACTGTTCTGCTCTTGGAGCAGGAATCTGGAAACATCCTGTCCCTTGACTGTTGTGTAGAGGCATGCCTTCTCTACTCTGCGCTTTTGGTTGGTCCAGTTTGGGAAACGTCAGTGCTGGTAGGGGGCACTGTCTTCAACCAGCTGGTTTTATGGAGGCCTAAAGGAAATGGGTCAGATGGCCGGTCCCAAGTAGAGAGACGTCTGCTGGGGCACAGTGGTGTGATCTTTAGCTTGTGCTACCTCAAAAGCTCTGGCTGGCTGGCTTCAGCATCGGATGATCGTAGTGTTCGCGTCTGGCATATTGGCAGTCTTGGAGATGGAGGATGTGGAGAGGAATCACCCACATGCTTGAGAGTGCTCTATGGGCACCAGGCTCGTGTCTTCTGTGTCAGGCTTTCATCTAGCTTTGTGTTCAGTGCTGGCGAGGATGGTGCCTGTTTGGTGTGGCAGTGGACAGGAGAGGGCAAAGTGAGGCAGACTTTGAAAGGTCATAGATCTGGCGGCATCCGGGCACTGGCTGTGAGCAAAGGAGGTGGGTGGGTGGCTACGGGAGGGGCTGATGGAGGAATACGACTATGGAGTGTGTCGGAAGATGAAGGAGAACAGGAGAAGGAGAGAAAAGACAGCGAGAGCCAGATAGATCTGGGATTTTGTGGACAAGGTTGTCCAAAGGTTGTGCGTACAGTGGGAGGACTTCATGATGTGCTTGTTTGCACTGACCAAGGTGAAGTCATTTTGTATCAGGAGGGACTGTGGAATACAATTTGGAATGGCGGGCCTGAATTCCAGTCCTACTGTGTGATGGAGGTGGCATCCATCCGATCCCAGGATTCCCGTTCTGATGAGTGGGTTTGTGCTGTAGGTAACCTTAATGGAGGTGTTCAGGTGTTTGCTATTCGTCTGCCAAGTTCAGGCATTTTTCTGCAAGCAGGGGAGGGGAAGATCCAGTCTTTGCATTGGGTGGAAGGGTGTAATGGTTTGATTCTTCTGGCTTCTGCCTTGGGTGGACTGGTCTATAGATGGGAGGTAGAGGTACTGCAGCATGAGGATGAGTCAGGACTGATTTTGCACCTTGAGAATCTGAAACCCTTTCAGCTGCCACCGTGCTCCAAGCGGTGGCTCACTGCCGCTGTTACAGTACCTTGTGACAAGGGGTCCCTATGGGTGTGTGGAGATCGCCGTGGCTCACTGTTGCTCTACAAGGATATGGAAAAAAGTGTAATGGGTGAAGATGGAAAAAAGAACAAAGAAGAAGCCTGGGAGAATGAGATCGGATTGCCTGAGAGCAGTGACGTTTCGTCTCCCCTCTGCCCTGTCACTACACTCTTTGGCATCCATGGCAAGCAAGGAGTTACTAGTGTAAGTAAGCATCAGAGTGTGTGTTACAGCACTGGCCGGGATGGGTGTGTTCGGGTTCTGACGGTCAGCGGTGACTCTCTGAATGTAAGGCGTGTTCATCGTGTAAGCAAAGGGATGGAGTGGCTGGAAAAGGTTTTCTTTTTAGATTCTGGTGTAGCAGAGAACCAGAAAATCAGAATAGAAGGCAGTAAGGAAGAAGATAACAGCATCCCAGAGGAAGCACTACACAGTGAACTGGGGTCAGAAGAAAGGAAGGAGAAGGCAGAGATTGAGGATGAAAGTGTCTCTGAGGCCCATTTTGTGATGGCTGGCTTCCACTCTGTCCAGTTTGTTTTGTGGGATCCACTGAGACAAGTGAAGCTTCTCTCTGTGCCATGTGGAGGAGGACACAGGTCATGGACATATGTTTCCACCATGGAAAGTCAGCCATCTCTACGCACTATTGGAAAAGGAACGCTAATCTTTATTAAGCAAGGATCAGTCATGGCCTCTCGCTGCTTAAATTCCTCCACAACCGAAGTGATAGAACATACACTGAAGGAGGGACTTCAGGGTCGAGGTCAGAGCTGTGTTTGCCACCTTGGCAGTATTTCGAAAGGTGGAGAATCATCCAGTATTTGGGAGGTGCTTGTTACAGGCGGTGAGGATACCACAGTGACTGTACTTGGAATTGAGTCCAAGCATGGTACAGTGAAAGTTCTCAGTGTTATAGCTGATCACATCTCGAACGTTCGGACAGTTGCTGCAGTTCGAACAGAAACAAAGCAAGATGGAAACAAAGAGGCAGAGACTTTCTCAACACTGTTGTTCTCTGCTGGTGGGCGAGCCCAGCTACAGTGCTACCGGCTCAGGATTGGCTGGCTCGACCAGATGAACAAGCCTGTATGTCAGGTGGAGCAGATTGCTGGTCACCGATTGGATGAGCAGTGGGAGAGAAGACGGAATCGACACAAGACGGTGAAAATGGATCCCGAGACGAGGTGTGAGCGAGGTTTTTATTTTTGGAAAGATACAGTACTGCGCAAAAGTATTAGGACACAATTAGATTAGATACACCATTGTGCTACCATGGTGTAATGACCAAAGATTAGTATTTATCAGTCCCTTTAATAGAGTACATACAGAAAATACAAGAAACGTTGTTTTTTTTAAAATCTGTAGTTCACAGCAGAGATTCTGTCTTAACAATTGAAAGATGCTATTAAAAACGACATTTGAAATAAAATAATTTTATGTTCATACTGCATTAAACAAGTGATATTGCATTTATATATCCATAATAGGAAGCTTCATGCTTAACAAGAAAATATGATTAATCTCGATTAAGTGTACGATTACTAAGTTCTTAATACATTTTCTAAATGATTGGTAGCACTAGAAATAAACTATGAAACATTACTGTCTCATCAGTCTAACTGTATTGCACTATATTCCCAGTTTTATCATGTCTTTGTTTTGCTGTAATAGAAACGTGTGATAAATCTTTTTACAATACACAAATGTAGAAGTATTCCAATCACTCCAGATTTACAGTCGTGCTTGAAAGTTTATGAACCCTTTAGAATTTTTCTATATTTCCGCATAAACGTGACCTAAAACATCATCAGAATTTCACATAAGTCCTAAAAGTAGATAAAGAGAACCCAGTTAAACAAATGAGACAAAAATATTATACATGGTCATTTATCTATTGAGGAAAATTATCCAATATTAGTGAGTGGCAAAAGTATGTGAACCTTTGCTTTCAGTATCTAACTGTGGATCAGTCCTGCGCACTGGCTTGGAGGAATTTTAGCCCATTCCTCCGTACAGAACAGCTTCAACTCTGGGACGGTGGTGGGTTTAATCACATTAGCTGCTCGCTTCAGGTCCTTCCACAACGTTTCAATTGGATTAAGGTCAGGACTTTGACTTGGCCATTCCAAAACATTAACTTTATTCTTCTTTAACCATTCTTTGGTAGAACGACTTGTGTGCTTAGGGTCGTTGTCCTGCTGCATGACCCACCTTCTCTTGAGATTCAGTTCATGGACAGATGTCCTGATATTTTCGTTTAGAATTCTCTGATATAATTCAGAATTCATTGTTCCATCAATGATGGCAAGCCATCCTGGCCCAGATGCAGCAAAACAGGCCCAAACAATGATACTACCACCACCATGTTTCACAGATGGGATAAGGTTCTTATGCTGAAATGCAGTGTGTTTTCCTTTCTCCAAACATAACACTTTTTCTTTCAAACCAAAAAGTTCCAAATAGCCTCTGGCTTGTCAACGTGATCTTTAGCAAACTGCAGACAAGCAGCAATGTCCTTTTTGGAGAGCAGTGGCTTTCTCCTTGCAACCTTGCCATGCACACCATTGTTGTTCAGTGTTCTTCTGATGGTGGACTCATGAACATTAACATTAGCCAATGTGAGAGAGGCCTTCAGTTGCTTAGAAGTTACCCTGGGGTCCTTTGTGACCTTACCAACTATTACACGCCTTGCTCTTGGAGTGATCTTTGTTGGTCGACCACTCCTGGGGAAGGTGACAATGGTCTTGAATTTCCTCCATTTGTACAAAATCTGTCTGACTGGATTGGTGGAGCCCAAACTCTTTAGAGATGGTTTTGTAACCTTTTCCAGCCTGATGAGCATCAACAACTTTTTTTTTTTTCATGAGGTCCTCAGAAATCTCCTCTGTTCGTGCCATGATACACTTCCACATGTGTTGTGAAGAGCAGACTTTGATAGATCCCTGTTCTTGAAATAAAACAGGCTGCCCACTCACACCTGATTGTAATCCCATTGATTAAAAACACCTGACTCTGATTTCACCTTCAAATAAACTTTTAATGTTAGAGGTTTACGTACTTTTGCCACTCACTAATACGTAATATTGGATAATTTTTTTCAATAAATAAGTGACCAAGTATGATATTTTTGTCTCATTTGTTTAGCTGGGTTCTCTTCATCTACTTTTAGGACGCGTGTGAAAATCCGATGACGTTTCACGTCATATTCATGCAGAAATATAGAAAATTCTAAAGGGTTTACAAACTTTCTAGCATCACTGTAGCACCATTCACATTTTGTGTACCCATGTAGTTTAAATAGACAAATGTTTCAGACAATTTTTTTGATGCTTCCATTGCCTGTTCACAACACTTCTACAGTATAGATTGCCTCCTGGAGTTGTTGGAGTTGCTGTTTTGTCTTGGAGTAACCATTAGAGGGCATGTTGGCATCACTAGTAACTGATGCATCTCTATCAGTGCTCACATTCTGTTAACAGCACTGTCTTATTGATTTGCAGGTACATGTCAATGGCAGTGGTGCATGACAGAAGAACGGAGATCCTTTTGGCACTGGCCTGCAGTGATGGAGCGGTTAGGTGTGTGTTTGTCTGGCTAAAAAACAATGAAATCAGAGATGCAGCAGCCAGTGTGTCAAAGAGAACTGGCAGATTTTTATTGCTACAGTTGGGACTGCCACTAGCAATCATTCCAGCAAGCTATCTGTTGTCTTATTGTCTCTCCCTCAGGCTTTTCAGAGTGCAGGAGGAGAGCAGCACGATTGAGCTACTGTGGGAGAGTTTTTATCATCAGAGGTGTGTGCTCACTGTTGCCTCCTGTAACCTTGAAGACGCACAGTTCAGCCGGTAAGTCACTAAACAACATGGACACATTTTGAATCGTGTGTTTTCTTTTTAAGCTTGGGCATGACTTTTTCTCCTCTCACTCTCACCCACCCACCACAGGCACGAGTTGTTGTTTAGCGGGGCTACAGATGGTGCTATAGCTCTGTGGAATCTGACTACTGTGTTGGACAATAAATCCAGGGACAGCTGGCATGGTGAGTCAGTACCATGCTGCTAGAACTTGGTCTGCATCTATAAAATACACACAGTAGGATTGCTGGTCTGGGGCCATACATATTTTATATACATTAACATGTATACATTTAGGTAGTGTGGATGAAAATGAGCTCAGATCAGCAAATTTGTGAGCAATTTTGGATTTAATTTCATTGCATATAAATTAGTGACAGTGGGGACTCCATGATTATGGCTTTGAACTACTCTTAGGAAGGTTTGGCGGTACCACTGTTGAGCAAGATCCTTAGCTTTAAGCTGCTCAGTCATCTTGAAGACTTTTCTGATCATCTGCAAAATGCTGTCGATGGAATTGAAAATTAATTCACATAAATTTGTGTAACTTATGTTAGACCCAGAGTTACAGCTGAAAATGTCCAGCTCAGAAAATGTATCTGGTTTTTTTGCAATTGTTGCAGCTAGGCCTTCAGTTTGGGACATAAAATCCAAAAACAAATGAATTCCTGTATGGGCACATACATTTATCATAGCCAGTGCATGTTAAACATAGCCAGTGGTTTGGCTTTTTCCAGTTGTTAGTTACAGGAAAGACCATAAGGCGACACAGTGGCTCGGTGAGTAGCACTATCACCTCACAGTGAGAACATCCCGGGTTAGATCCCAGGTGGAGTGGTCTGGGCCCTTTCTGTGTGGAGTTTGCGTGTCCTCCCTATGTCTGTGTGGGTTTACTCTGGGTACTCCGGTTTCCTCCCACAGTCCAAAGATGGGTGTTAGGTTTTGGTGTCTCTAAAGTTCTTAGAGCACTGGTTCAAATATGGCAAGGGGAGGGCTGTTGGTTATGTTGTGTCTTTATATCTAGCATGCAGGATGGGGCTGGGTTGAGCCTAATAGGAACCGTGTCTTGGTAGCACAGAGAGGAGACCAGGTCTAGAGCTAGGAAGAGACCAATGGGACAGAGGGAGTGAGTACTGGGGCAGGGGCTGGGTCTGCAGTCACATGACATTGATCATGGGGTGCCCCACCACAAAGGCTACTCCAGTAGATGGAGTGATACTTGGCACAGTTTTAACCCAATATTATATACCATGCTTATATACTACATATTATATAGCAAACCTGTATGTGATATTGTAGTGTAGCAGCGGTACTGCTGTTACATCCCATCCCACCTGCACTGGGACATCCATGTGCATTTTTCACGTGCATATCCAATCTGAGGTTTGCCAAATTTTTGCACATGCCAAATTTTCCGTTTCCATTTTTCAATATTTGCAGAAAAAAAGATTTTGAAAATATATTTGAATTTATCCGAAGTAGACTGAGTGTCAACTTCTTTACCTTTTTACTGAGTGTTGGAGTGACCAAACTTTTGCATAAAGTCATTAATTGTATACACTATTGATAACCTTTTGACTTTCTTTCAGGACCGTCTGCTCCTTGCTTCTCCACCCCTGTCCATCAAAGTGGAGTGAACACCCTTGTCATATTAAAAGATGCTGAATCAGGACAAATGAATAAAGGCGTTCTCACAGTGGCTAGTGGTGGAGATGATGGACAACTGTCAGTTATCAAGATCCGTGTACAGTTCCGTGAAGGGGTTGTGTTTACAGAGCTACTTTCTCATCACTCAGTGCAGTCAGCACATGCTGCCCCCCTGACAGCCCTGAGTGATCTAAATCCTGACTTTTTGGTTTCCTCCTCGCCAGACCAGCGCGTGTGTGTGTGGCACGTGTGTGGAGATGGGATTCACCACCAGTCGACGATGTTCTCACACACTGCAGATGCAGCAGGACTGTCGGCATGGCACAGCGAGGGTTCCGAGGGTGAAACTTATGTGGTGGTCTGTGGGCAGGGCTTGCAGATGTTGAAATTAAGAGAACAAGGGGAAAAATGAGGGGAAACAAATGGAGAAAATAATCGCAAGACAGGTTGATAGACAAAGAGTGATTTTTTTCAGACTGTTTTGTTAAAGTATGAGCTCTTATGAATGCATGTATTTTAATGTACATTTTAATATTAAAATAAGTCAGTCATTTTTTATTTATCCGCTGTACTTTGTACATGCAAATCTTCAAAATACACGAAGTAGCGTGGGCAAAATAATGAAGCATGGGAAAGCAGATGAAGCAGCAGTTAAATACACTTCTTTTCTAGTCCTCTACACCCGTGTTTGAGTTGAGGTGGTGTTACACAGATGCAGCTGGCTGTGTCTGAGGGAGGGCAATTCATACACGGCCTGAAGACCTAAACTGAAAACAGAATATTCTGGATAAACACTATACATATGGTCACTATAAGGAAATGTTTGCATTTAATGGTAACTGACCTGGAATATCAGTTACGTTTGATTTCTTAGAACTGCTTGTTTTTCAACTACACAGGTATGCATTGTCTGTTCGTATATACATCGGTGATATGATAGGGTTATTATCCTTGTTATTAAGGTTATTGACGTACTTAACCAATATACAGTCGTACCTCAGTACTCGACCACCTCAGAACTCTTGGAATTTGAGAAAAATTTGTCTTAAGCACTCAACGTTTGTTCGGCACTCGGTGCAGATTTCCACTGTTTTTCTTTATTTTTACATCTACAGTACTGTATTCTTATTGCAAGTAAGTCACCTTGAGTTCTAAGAAGGTTAGTGATAACAGTCAACCGAAAGGAAAACTCTCCCACATAGGCTGGGCATCCAGGCAGCAGCCAGCTAAACAGCAGCGCCTTGAATTCGCCCATGGACTAAGCATTTTCTTTTTCTTTTTCACTTTCAATACATTATTCTATAAATTACATGAGATTTTTCCACACTTTATTATAATAAAAGTTTTGTGTTATTTATTTTGCCCAATTGTAGGTTAATGCATGTTTTTTAGCATGTTTTAAGGTAGGCTCTGCTATGATATATACAGTATATATTAAACTCATTGCTTTATGATACATTCAACTTATGGTAGATTTGTCAGAATGTATCCCTATTTGTAAATCACGGAATAACTCCATTAATGCGTATAATGCATTATAAAGTGAGAATATGTCCGGATCTGGAACGGATTCATTCAATCCACATTATTCCTTATGAGAGAAATTTGATCAGTACTCATCGTTTTCGGCACTTGACGAGCCTTCTGGAATGAATTAACGATGAAAACTGAGGTTCCACTGTTATATTGGCAGATACCTTAGCTGTTGCAGTTGTAATGACACACGTAACAACACAGCCTTATAAGCACTGAGATGAGGATGATGAGCACATCATTCTTTGTGACCGAGCTTGTGTTCTCTTTATGTGGCCTTGTGCAAGTAGGCTGGGCAGACCAGAGTAGTGTGCTCTGCTGCAAGTAAACTCCCCCATCTCATTCTTTATGAAGCTGCTATCATTAGATGAATATTGAACCTGCCCCAAATTCCAGGGAAGTGCTGCCCAAAATGCCACAAACATCGCCGTACTGGCTTGCTGTCGAGCTGCCACCGTGCCTTGAAATTTTCATTCTGTCAAATCCAAGTCCTCTCATCACCACGCCACTGAAGGGAACTGCCAGTCAGTTGCAGCTGCTTGTCACCATCAAGCCACAGTTAGGCTTCACTATCATCCTGGGCAGCCTGCCTTCCAGTCCCTCTCGGTGGTGGGGATGGCTAGCTCCACCAGAAGAGCCAGGCAAACATAGCTGGGTACCTGGTTCCCAGTGAGCTTCTCCGCTACTGTTGCTGTTTCACTGGTTCTGGTGGTGTTGTTCTTCCTTTTATGCTATGGCTTTCTCACCCAGAAGGTCTTCCAGCTGCCCCTTCTTCTGCAAAGGATCATCCCACTTCTGACACCAATGTATCATCAGCAAGAAAGACTACATGCAAGGAAAATTTCTATGAAGGAATTTAACACCATGCCCACTTTATCGCAACCTAGCACTGTCAGTCCGACAGTAATAACTTGAGGCAGTCCTATCTTGTGAAATAAGGGCCCTGAGGCCTTATAATAAAAGGTCTATCAAGGTGTATATCTGAGTTATAGAGCTATGCAACTGTGTATGTGTGATACAGGGGTCAGTACTGGGGGCTTGGTTGCAATGGTGAGCATAAATATTTCACTCTCTTCTCAGATTTCTCTTTGTTCATGAACTTGCTTGCTGCCAATCACTCTAATGAACGGGAAAGAATGAGCAAGGGATGCTAGTTTACTGAGGCAGACAGAGAGAAAGTGTTCAGCTGAATGTTTAGTAGATATGTATGTGGACAACTATAAAAAACGGGTTGAGCACGAGAGCTTTGAAACAGAAAGAAGACAATCCTCTGAGACGGATAAATTGAAGAAACCTAAAAGAGGTATTGGAAATATGGGAAAGCTTTATATCTGTAACAAACTGAATGTGTTTGTTTTTGAGTTTGTGTTTGCATGTGCACTGTTCATTTAATTCTAATCAGTTCATCGTCATACTAAGTAATAATTTCATTATTTATATGCAGTTATAATTGCGATAATTGTGTATTACCTTAGGAATATCTTCTATCTTGTGCATTAGAAGCGTGAGTGTGTTGTGGAAGGAAGGATGTCTCATTCCAACAGAACTTTGAGAGAGAAGTCTGAAGGAAAAGAAAAAAGCAAGAGAACAACAAACAGACAAAGAAGAAAAAGAGCCAAAAATAATTGTACTGATAGTCCTGCCAACGAGGTAATGATTCATGGTCCCACACAATTATACACAGAAACGACGCTTATCAATCACATTATGTGCATCTGTGGTTTGTTTTTCTTTTAGATGGGGGTAGTTGGTTTTATGTTTTTATAAGTATATTTTCCCTTTAAAACAACTTATTCAATACACAACACCTATTACAACATTCTACAATAAACAGGCCTACTTTAAATATCATTTCATTGATGCATCAAAAGTCCTTCATATTTTGTTTTGTTATGAAGTACAAATATGTCAGGTGGTGTCACAGGTGCCTCCGGCTCGACACTAGTGGGCAGCATTGAGCTGCTTTTGCCGGCGGCATCTGTGGCAGCTTCTGTAATCGGTCACCCCGTCAATAAGGCTGATTACAGCTAATGATCCTCACCTGCTTCCTCTGGCTATTTAAGAGCTTCGCCAGTGGAAGCAAGTGTGGGATCATTCATCTCCACTCCCGGCACACGTCGTAAGCCCCGATCCCCGTTTTGGACGCTTTCAATAGGGAATCGCTGGCAGAATGTGCCGTTTGAGACCTCACCAGTCTCTTCATCCCTGCGCTCTTTTTAAGAGCCCCCCCGTTTTCCTTTTTTTTCCGATTTTTTTTTATTTGCTTTTATATTTCTAGGGATGGAGAGGACAGACTAAAGCTCAGAAAGGAGCTTAGTTTTTCGTAGCGTCAAGAGACGTGAGGTAATCGCTATAGGGAAATAGTTAGTGTAGGTTGAGTTTTATATCGGTTTTTTCATAATTTTTTTTGCCATCTCGCTCCCCACTGTTCTGCTTCCTCGCTTTCTCTGCGCTATGCGGTCGCGCTGCGGCTCCGCCCTCCCCGCTCCCCGCTCTGCTTCTTTCTGCTGAGCTGCTGACGCAGCCTGAGTGTGCGTGTGTGGCGCTCAGCTCTGACGCAAGCCGGGAGGGGAATTCCCTCCGCCTCTCTCTCGTTCCCGCTTTTATTTTTCAAGGCCCCTGGGGCGTCTCTGTGTGTGGTGGTGTGTGTGTGTGTGTGTGTGTGTGTGTGTGTGTGTGTGTGTGTGTGTGTGTGTGTGTGTGTGGTGTGTGTGCGCAGCTCGCACATTCGCTGCTTTAGTACACCACACACACACACAGTCTCACCTTATTTCTGTTATTCATTCATTTATATTTATTTAATTCAGTTTAAATTTATATAAGTTCATTTCAGTTCAATAAAAACCATCTGGAGCTAACTGCACTTGGGGTCCCAATCCTTCTTATTTAGTTTTCGGGGTTCGTCATTTTTCTAAATGGCCGCAACCTCGTGACAGAATGATCCCACCAGCCAGGGGACCCAGCGTTAGCTCCTGGACCTCCAATATGGAGTCCCCAGACGTCGTAGACGGCGGGTTTCGCTACCCGGGTCACGGCTGGCTTTTTGGTAGCAGTTTCAGTGACGCTGGCCATGTCACTGATGGTTTTTTCCATCCTGATGCGGAGGATTTTTCTTTATCCCAATGCCGAGGATTTTTCTCATCCTGACCCTCCCACATTGCCCAGCCCTCGCCGCCGTCACCGTCGGCATCCACGTGGGGCCCAGATAGGTCTACAATGCGGCATAGCCTATTTCGACCCCCAGCCACTTATTCCTGACCCCGAACCTATCAATGTATTTGAGATCACTCAAGGTTTCCGGGGGGTACAGGAATATGTGGCTGAATTTCGTACCCTAGCCGCACAGAGCGGCCTGCAGGGACCGGCCCTCATGGAGCCCCATGGAGATCAGGGCTCAACTATGACGTGGACATTGAGCGACATTGACCCGCCTCTTCCTTTGACCACCTGATCGAGCTGGCCGGGTTGGCGGAGACCCGCCTCGATCAGCGTGCGCGAAAGAGGGCGCATAGTATTCTTTACGGCTCAAGTCCACCCGGTCCCATGCCAGGGTCTATAGCGCCCCCTAGCCCTGTTCACGAGCGCACTGAACGCTCGAGCTGGCAGAGCGAGCGCACCGCGCCCCCCAGCTTTGAACTTAGGCTCGTCACGTACTCAAACTCGGCACCTCGGCAGTCAGACCCCGTGCCAGAGCCTTTAGCGTCCCCTAGCCCCGTTCACGAGCGCATTGAATGCTTGAGCTGGCAGAGCAAGTGCACAGCGCCCCCCAGCTTTGAACTTGGGCTCGTCGCGCACTCAAGCTCCGCACCAGGGCAGTCAGACCCCGTGCCAGAGCGTTTGGCGCCCCCTGGCCCTGTACCTGGGTTCGCCGCGCAAGTTGGTCCCGTGTTTGAGCAGCAAGACTCCACGGTTGGATTTTTAGCGCTGCCTGGCCCCGTACAGGAGCCCATTGCGCCACCTAACCCCACGTCTGAGCAAGAAAGCTCCACGTCTGAGCAAGAAGCTCCACGCCTGGGTATTTTGCACACTGGTCGTTGCCGCTGACCCATGTGCCTCGGTTGCGTAGGCCGATCCTTGCGCCGCAATCTATGGTCCCGATCCCCGCGCCCCGGTCGCAAAGACTGATTCCTGCGTTGCGATCAAGGGTTCCTGATCCCCACGCCTCGTTCAAGACCGATTCCTGCACCGCGATCGATGGTTCCGATCCCTTCGCCACGGTCTGAAAGACCGACTCCAGCGCCGCGATCTCTGGCCCTGATCCCTGCGCCTCAGTCACTGGGACCGGCCCCCGCTCCGCCTTGGTCACCTCTGTTGACTCTTTCTCTGAGGTCCTTGGCGTCCATGCGGCTAGCCAGGTCCCTGGCCCCGGCCTTTTTTGTCGGTCTCAGCGGGTCAGTTCTGGCTCCTTTTCTGCCAGTGCCGAGCTCCGTCCCTGAGCCGCTGAGCTCCGTCCTTGAGTCGCGGACCTCAACCCCTGAGCCGCCAGCAGCACCAAGCTTCGCCTCCCTGCCGACGGGTCCCGTTCTGGGGCCGTTGGCATCTAGCTACACGCCTGAACCGCTGGTCTCCGCCTCTGGGGAGCTGAGTTTCGCCCCTCAGTCGCCAGTGGTCCGTCTCGGCCTTAGAGCCGCCAGTCTGGTCCCTAAGCTCGATACGGGCGCCAGGCCTGTCATAACCTGGCCTCCCATCCCGTCCAGTCCCTTGTTGGGGATTTGCCCTGCCTACCAGGATCTCCCCACTCGCCAGACGCTCATCCCCGAGCGTGTCCGGCAAGCCAGAGGCTCCTGGATGGACTCTTAAGGGCGTCGGGACGACCTACTGTCATAGGTGCCATAGGTGCGGCATCTGTGGCAGCTTCTGTAATCGGTTGCCCCGTCAGTAAGGCGGCTGATTACAGCTAATGATCCTCACCTGCTTCCTCTGGCTATTTAAGAGCTTCGCCAGTGGAAGCAAGTGTGGGATTCAATTCAATTCAAAGCTTTATTGTCATATGTACAGTAGGAAACGTGTTTCCCTGTACAATGAAATTCTTATTTTGCTGTCCACACATGATGTAACAAGGTACAAATAGATAATAATAAAATAAAGTCAAAATATAGAAATAAAAGTTATAGTATAAAAAACACCCTGAATATAAGTTATTTACATTGTGCAAGAAAAGAGCAGATATATTACAATTAGTTATGAATTTAACGTATGTACAGTGTGCAAAGAGCAGATATATTGCAATCAGACAGTAAAGTTACATGTGCAAGGTGAAAGACAGTAGTGTAAACATACATGCAGCTGTATGTAGACCTGTAAATAGTCGATATGTTTGGTCTATTAAAGTGTTGTGTGCAGTGTGACAGTGTCTATGAATAATCAGCTCAGCTGTTTAAGAGTCTGATAGCTGTGGGAAAGAAAGAGATCTTTAGTCTTGTTGTCCTGCATTTCACACTTCTGTATCTCCGGCCTGAGGGTAGAAGTGTGAATAGTCCATGTTGGGGGTGGGTGGGGTCTTTGATGATGGACGCAGCTCTCCTGTGGACTCCTGTGTGGTGGTAGATGCTCTGGAGAGAGGGTTGTGCCGTCCTGGTGATTTTCGTAGCAGTCTTTATCACTCTCTCCAGGCATTTGCGATCCTTCACAGTAGAACTGCCGTACCACACGGTGATGCAATTGGTCAGAATGGACTCAATGATGCAGCGGTAGAAGTTGCTGAGTATTTTGGGTGACATGCCAAATTTCCTTAGCCTCCTCAAGAAATACAGCCGCTGCTGAGCCCTTTTTAACACCTGTGTGGTGTTTAGTGTCCAAGTGAGGTCATCGCTGATGTGGACCCCTAGGTATTTAAAACTGTTCACCCTCTCCACCTCAAGGTCCCGGATAAACAGTGGCTGATGAGGTCTCCTCTCCCTCCTCATGTCCACTATCATCTCCTTGATCTTGTCTATGTTGAGTGTAAGGTTATTGTCCACGCACCAGGTAACCAGACTGTTCACCTCACTCCTGTAGGCTGCCTCCTCTCCTCCAGTGATACGACCTATCACAGCAGTGTCGTCAGCAAATTTCAGGATGATGTTGTCTGGGTGGAAGGCAACACAGTCGTGGGCAAACAGGGTGTAGAGGATAGGGCTGAGGACACAGCCCTGTGGGGTACCAATATTGGTGATTATGTGGCTGAAGTCCTGTTTCCAATCCTAACAGACTGAGGCCTGCCAGTCAGGAAGTTTAAAAGCCAGTCACAGATGGTGGGGTGTAGTCCAAGAGATGACAGTTTATGTGTAAGTTTGTGAGGTATGACCGTGTTAAAGGCGGAACTGTAGTCAATAAAGAGTATCCTGACATAGGAGTCTTTATGTTCCAGGTGTGAGAGAGAGACATGAAGGGATGCGGCGATGGCATCTGAGGTAGACCTGTTGGCCGTGTATGCATATTGTAGGGGGTCTATAGTGCCTGGAATATTGCTCTGAATGTGGGCCAGCACCACTCTCTCGAAGCACTTCATAATGATTGGAGTGAGTGCTACTGGTCTGTAGTCATTCAGACAGGATGGGGGGTTCTTTTTGGGGAGAGGGACGATGGTGGTGGTCTTGTAGCAGGTGGGAACTGTGCATTGTCTGAGGGAAAGGTTGAAGATAGAAGTAAAAACATCAGCCAGCTCGTTAGCACAAGCTCTGAGGGCCCGCCCAGGAATGTTGTCCGGTCCTGCAGCTTTGCGGGGGTCGATCCTCTTCAGGGCTTTGTGTACCTGGGCTGGTGAGACAACTGGTGGGGGGGGTGTTGCGTAATGGAGTGTGTGGTATTCACTGTGGGGCTAGTGGGAATCGACGTCTCAAAGCGGGTGTAGAATGAATTGAGGTCGACTGGAAGGCTGTTTGAGGCGCTTAGGGTGTTGTTGGGGGCTGGACCTATAATCTGTAATCTGTTCCAGACATTGCCACATATGCCTGGGGTTCAGTAGTGGAGTAAAATCCCTCTGTTTTTCTCTCTATACTGGTCTCTTGGCTGATCGTTATGGCCTTCTACATTCTGTACTGTGCAACTTTGAGCTCAGTCTCCTCACAAGATCTAAATGCAATAGAGCGTGCTCGTAGCATTTGCAGTACCTCACCATTTTATCCAGGGCTTCTGGTTGGGGAATTTCCTGACTTTTATGGTGGGCACGATGTTCTCAATGCAAGTGCCAATGTACCCAGTCACATACTCAGCATAGTTATCTATGTTCACAGAAGAGTCTTCCATAGTGGCTGCCTCTCTAAACACATCCCAGTCTGTTATGGCAAAACAGTCCTGTAGAGTGCTCTCAGCCTCTGATGTCCATAGCTGAACCTGTCTGCTAACAGGGTTTGATTGTTTGAGTCTTTGTCTATAGGCCGGGATCATTCGTCTCCACTCCCGGCACACGTCGTAAGCCCCGATCCCCATTTGGACGCTTTCAATAGGGAATCGCTGGCAGAATGTGCCGTTGAGACCTCACCAGTCTCATCCCTGCGCTCTTTTTAGAGCCCCCACGTTTTCCTTTCGTTTTCCGGTTTTGTTTATTTGCTTTTATTTTCTAGGGATGGAGAGGACAGACTAAGCTCAGAAAGGAGCTTAGTTTCCGTAGCGTCAAGAGACGTGGGGTAATCGCTAGGGAAATAGATAGTGTAGGTTGAGTTTTATATCGGTTTTTCATAATTTTTTGCCATCTCGCTCCCCACTGTCTGCTTCCTTGCTTTCTCTGTGCTATGCGGTCGCGCTGCGGCTCCGCCCTCCCCGCTCCCCGCTCTGCTTGTCTGCTGAGCTTCTGACGCAGCCTGAATGTGTGTGTGCGCGCTCAGCTCTGACGCAAGCCGGGAGGGGAATTCCCTCCGCCTCTCTCTCGTTCCCGCTTTTATTTTCAAGCGCCCTGGTGACGTCTCTGTGTGTGTGTGTGTGTGTGTGTGTGTGTGCAGCTCGCACATTCGCTGCTTTAGTACACACACACAGAGTCTCACCTTATTTCTGTTATTCATTCATTTATATTTATTTAATTCATTTTAATTTATTTAAGTTCATTTTAGTTCAATAAAACCATCTGGAGCTAATTGCACTTGGGTCCCAATCCTTCTTATTTAGTTTTCGGGGTTCGTCATTTTTCTAAATGGTGCAACCCCGTGACAGGTGGTGCAACTTTCAGATCATATTTGCAGATTTGAAATTCTCAGCAAACTTGCTTGACATAAAAAGACATTGCAGCTTTAATGGCAACATTAACGGTGTAATGTGGCAGTAGATTTTTATAGAAGGATTTTTATGTTGCACCACAAACAAGACATCCTTGGAGAAGTAAGAAGTCAGTAGCTCTTCTCACAAATACTAAAAAGGACAGTTCTGTAATGTAGACTCCTACAATTTACAGCAAAACTTAGTTTTACATTTCCTCCAGGTACTCCAGTGTCCTTCCACATTCCAAAGACACATGTTAATGAACTGGTGTCTCTGAAGTGTTTCAGCATGATTCTGCGTGAGTGTGTGGGAACATGGGTCCTGTAATGAACTGGCACCCTGCCTAGGGTTTAATTTTCGCCTTGCGCTCTATGTTGCAGGTCCCCCACAACCCTGAATTGGATTAAACCAGTATAAAATGTTAATGAATGATGATAAATATACTTCAGACAATGGGCATAATGTGTAATCTCACCCAATAGGATGATGGCAGGTTCCTGTCGAGAGAGAGACTTCCTCTTATTGGCTTTACAAGAACTAAGCCATCAGGTATGTTCAAGCTTTAATATTTGAAGTATTTTTATATTTGAATTTGAACTATTTTCATAAATAAGACTTACAGCAGGTGGCATTGTTTGTGCATTATGTTAAAGACATTAATAAGCATAGTTAACCTGATAACAAAACAGCAGCACACTATAACACTGATGCACAGGTATCGTGTGTGCTGTAATACATTGATTTATTTAAATTGCAGCTTCATTTCATAAACTGCTATCAGGCTTCTCATGGTTAATATAGGAAGTGTACAGTGGTGCTTGAAAGTTTGTGAACCCTTTAGAATTTTTCTATATTTCTGCATAAGTATGACCTAAAACATCAGATTTTCACAAAAGTTCTAAATGTAGATAAAGAGAACCCAGTTAAACAAATGAGACAAAAATATTATACTTGGTCATTTATTTATTGAGGAAAATGATCCAATATTACATATTAGTGAGTGGAAAAAGTATGTGAACCACTTTGATTAGCAGTTAATTTGAACTTAGTCAGGTGTTTTCAATCAGTGGGATGACAATCAGGTGTGAGTGGGCACCCTGTTTTATTTAAAGAACAGGGATCTATCAAAGTCTGCTTTTCACAACACGTTTGTGGAAGTGTATCATGGTTCGGACAAAGGAGATTTGAAAGGACCTCTGAAAAAAAGTTGTTGATGCTCATCAGGCTGGAAAAGGTTAAAAACCATCTCTAAAGAGTTTGGACTTCACCAATCTACAGTCAGACATTGTGTACACATGGAAGACATTCAAGACCATTGTTACCCTCCCAGGAGTGGTCGACCAACAAAGATCACTCCAGGAGTAAGGTGTGTAATAGTTGGTGAGGTCACAAAGGACCCCAGGGTAACTTCTAAGCAACTGAAGGCCTCTCTCACATTGGCTAATGTTAATGTTCATGAGTCCACCATCAGATGAACACTGAACAAAAAAAGTGGGCATGGCAGGGTTGCAAGGAGAAAGCCACTGCTCTCCAAAAAGAACATTGCTGCTCGTCTGCAGTTTGCTAAAGATCACGTGGACAAGTCAGAAGGCTATTGGAAGAATGTTTTGTGTTTTCTCCTTGCAACCCTGCCATGCCCACCATTGTTGTTCAGTGTTCTTCTGATGGTGAACATTAACATTAGCCAATATAAGAGAGGCCTTCAGTTGCTTAGACATTATCCTGTTGTCCTTTATGACTTCACCAACTATTACACGCCTTACTCCTGGAGTGATCTTTGTTGGTCGACCACTCCTGGGGAGGGCAACTATGGTCTTGAATTCCCTCCATTTGTACACAGTCTGTCTGACTGTGGATTGGTGAAGTCCAAACACTTTAGAGATGGTTTTGTAACCTTTTCCAGCTTGATGAGCATCAACAACACTTCCACAAACGTGTGTTGTGAAGAGCAGACTTTGATAGATCCCTGTTTTTTAATTACAACAGGGTGCCCACTCACACCTGATTGTCATCCCATTGATTGAAAACACCTGACTCTAATTTCACCTTCAAATTAACTGCTTATCCTAGAGGTTTACATACTTTTGCCACCCACCCACAATATGTAATATTGGCTCATTTTCCTCAATAAATAAATGACCAAGTATAATATTTATATCTCATTTGTTTAACTGGGTTCTCTTTATCTACATTTAGGACTTGTGTGAAAATCTGTTGATGTTTTAGATCATATTTATGCAGAAATATAGAAAATTCTAAAGAGTTCACAAACATTCAAGCACCACTGTAGATGTTATATGTAACAATTAAACTGTTATCTAATTAATAAGCTTATTAATAGTTTAAATGAACAGAAGCTAAATAAATATTAATAGAGAACATATTTTAAAAATTTTACAATAATAATAATGAAAATATATTTTAAAATCTAATGATGTTTTAGGTCATTTATACAGAAATATAGAAAATTCTGAAGCGTTCACACACTTCCAGGTACCACTGTAGGTATCAAATCACATCACATAACTATTTGATACGAGTCTGTATTTGTCATATGATATTATGAAAAAATAATTATTTTAAACTAAACCAATTAGTTTAGTAAAGATTATGAAATTATACTGGGCAAGCTTTTCAGACTACACACATGCAGAAATCAACAAACAAACCAGTAACCGAATCTAAACATGTCATTAAATCAAATGACTAAAATGACTTTTATTTTATTCGATTTTAGTTTGTAATGTGACCCTAGTACATACAATTATTGTAGAAATATTGTATGTATTTGTGATTGTACTGTATGTATTATGTTCAGTGCCAGCAAATGTTGTCAGTCATGTCTCAGGATGTCTCTCTAGGATGTATAATTAAAAGTGATTTAATAGTGTGTTTTTTTGTACCCAGCACAGAGTTCTGGCCACTCTAGGCATCAATACCCTCTTCAGGATGGGAAGAGGAAGCATCCACACCAGCCAGTCTCTTTTGCCCTTCATGGCACCATAGCACCTTGGGAAGGCTCTTCCAACTCTGAGTCCTCCTTTACCAGCATTCCCTCTCCACCTCCCCCTCCTCCGCCTCCTCCTCCTCTTCCTCCTCCTCAGTCCCATTCACCAGTCGCATCAACTGAACTAACACACTCACCCCAGCCAATCACAGACACCCAGACTTGGAGTGGGCGGAGTGCTTATGTGAAGCGCCGCCTCTTCCCTCTCAGGGTGCCATCCAGACCCTCGCGCTTACCACCATTACATCAAGTTACAAATCTCAGTTTTACACGAAGCTTTACCTTCTCATTTTTTGAGCTGCCATTTCATCAGTCAGCACAAAGTCGAGCAGATCGACTCAAAGATCTTGTTGTGCTGCTGAGGCAGATACACTACTGACTAGAACCAACCATGTATGCATTCTTTACACCAAGCTTCTACCTGATTCATTATTTACTGTACAGTCAAATTGCTATGTGCTCTCTTCAGTGAGAGAACATTTTATGTTTTTGTTTTTTTTTAGTAGATCACACAACTGAGAAGGTCATAAAAAACCACCAGTGTTGTGATATTTACAGAAATTATGAAGTTCAACTGGATTAATTTCAGTTTGCGATAGCTTTGCTTCCATACATGGCTAAGGGATGACTGGAATACAAAATGATTAAATCAGCAGCTGTAAAATCAACATCACATCATCTCATCCAAGCATCCAAGCCATGTCTATGATCTCATGATGTATCAGCTTCTAATGATGGAATTTGGTTGCAGTAGCCACAGTCTTATTTGAGAGATGCATGTAACATTGAAGAAACAATTATTAATGTAGTTTATTTGTACGGGTGGCACGGTGGCTCGGTGGGTAGCACTGTCACCTTACAGCGAGAAGGTCCTGGGTTCGACCCCAGGTCAAGCGACCTGGGTTCTTTCTGTGTGAAGTCTGCATTTCCTGCAAGTGGGTTTACTCTGGGTGCTCTGGTTTCCCCCCACATTCCAAAGACGTACATTATGTTAATTGATTACGCTAAATTGGCCCTGATCTGAGTGTATATTTACAGTATGACAGTAGTTTCGATATAACCTTGAGTATTGATGTAACCTTGTCTGTTGTTGAATGGCCATTAATGCTGAAGAATGCAATGAAACTAAATGCTGAAATAAACAAACAAGTTTATTTATACGTCAGTAACATGGTCTGAGGTCCGAGTCTCATATTCATGCTTCTGCCTGTATGTGAATGTCGTTAGGTGTCATGTTCATGGAATACCTCAGGAAACTTTCAATGAGGACTGCATGCAACGGGGCTCATTCATGAAAGACCAGCAGAACGAATTTACATGTAAATAGTTCGTAAAAGCCTTTTATCGTTAATCGTCTGATTGTTGAAAAATTCATAGTCCCAAAATTTTTGTAAATGTGAACAAAATCTTCACATGGTCCCGATAATGCGTAAAGTGTTCGTAGACATTACACAAATTGACTTTAGGCTGCACTTGAATTAAAGTACTGAATAAAGACATATATAAAAAAAAAAAAAAAAGGTAAACGGAATTGCACTCAACAAGCACTCTGTTTAATAATACAGCCTGTTATTCAGAGAAACTTCCAATAAACCTATCTCAGCTTTTGCTTGGACAGGCATGAGACACTGCTGGCTTGATTATAATTAAAATGTTAAATATACTCATAGTAAATAAGTATTAATCTTCAAGGTACGATGTTTGGCATATTGAATACCATTTTTACATTCCTTGTGTAGCATAGCCTATATTTTACTTAACATAAAAGACTACTCATATGATGCATTAGGTTGAGAGGTTTGGGCAATGCCCCCCTCCAACCCCCGATGTTTAAATTAAACTTTTGCAACTGCATGAAGTGCCATGATTCGGCAAATTGGCATTAAGTGAAAAAGTTAAGAACTTAAGTGAAAAGGTCCCGGAATGAATAAACACAACAGCATTCAAATTAGAATATGTGTATCTATGAAAAATACTTACATTGCCTTTACTATTGGTCCAAACCTCACTGTCCATGAGCTCTCCTGAAGCGTTAGCGCATAGACTGACGATGTAATTATGCCAGTTACTATAAAAAAAATTTGGATTTTTGGAAAGGAGGCTACACAAATATGTTCCGTTTAATGAAATTATTTTTTATTAATACTGCTCATTATAATTTTATTTTACATATAAAAATGCAGAGGGGCTGGATCCATACAAATAGGTGCCGGAATGCATGTACTCCAAATATGAGAGGTACCGGATTTAGATGTATATCTACATACAAATACATACACACACACATATATATATATATATATATATATATATTTAGAGAGAGAGAGAGTGTGTGTGTGTGTGTGTGTAGGTATTTGTATGTATATGCTGTGTGTTTATACTGTGTGTGTATATACTGTGTCTCTCTCTCTCTCTCTCTCTCTCTCTCTCTCTCTCTCTCTCTCTATATATATATATATATATATATATATATATATACACACAGTGGGGGAAAAAAACTATTTAGTCAGTCACTGATTGTGCAAGTTCTCCTACTTAGAAAGATGAGAGAGGTCTGTAATTTTCATCATAGGTACACTTCAACTATGAGAGACAAAATGAGAAAAAAAACCTCCAGGAAATCACATGGTAGGATTTTTAAAGAATTTAATTGGAAATTAAAGTGGAAAATATGTATTTGGTCAATAAATTTGGTTCAACTCAATACTTTGTAACATAACCTTTGTTGACAATGACAGAGGTCAAACGTTTCCTGTAAGTTTTCACCAGGTTTGCACACATTGTAGCTGGTATTTTTGCCCATTCCTCCATGCAGATCTCCTCTAGAGGAGTGATGTTTTGGGGCAACACAGACTTTCTACTCCCTCCACAAATTGTCTATGGGGCTGAGGTCTATAGACTGGCTAGGCCACTCCAGGACCTTGAAATGCTTTTTACGGAGCCACTCCTTAGTTGCCCTAGCGGTGTGTTTGGGATCATTGTCATGCTGGAAGACCCAGCCACGTTCCATCTTCAATGCTCTCACTGATGGAAGGAGGTTTTGGCTTAAAATCTCACGATACATGGCCCCGTTCATTTTTCCCTTAACACGGATCAGTCGTCCTGTCCCCTCTGCAGAAAAACTGCCCCAAAGCATGATGTTTCCACCCCCATGCTTCCCAGTAGGTATGGTGTTCTTGGGATTGCAACTCAGCATTCTTCTTCCTCCAAACATGGCGAGTTGAGTTTTTACCAAAAAAGTTCTATTTTAGTTTCATCTGACCACATGATATTCTCCCAATCCTCTTATGGATCATCCATATACTCTCTGGCAAACTTCAGTTGGGGTATGGACATGTAATGGCTTAAGCAGGGGGACACGCCTGGCACTGCAGGATCCCTCTCGGCGTAGTGTGTGTAAACTGATGGTAGCCTCGTTCCCTTTGTTCCCAGCTCTCTGCAGGTCATTCATCAGGTCCTTCCGTGTAGTTTCTGGGATTTTTGCTCACCGTTCTCATGATCATTTTGACCCCTTGGGATGAGATCTTTCGTGGAGCCCCAGATCGAGGGAGATTATCAATGGTCTCTATGTCTTACAATTGCTCCCACAGTTGATTTATTCACACCAAAATGCTTGCCCTATTGTAGATTCACTCTTCCCAGCCTGCTGCAGGTCTACAATTTTCTTCCTGGTGTCCTGTGACAGCTCTTTGGTCCTTGGCCATGGTTGAGTTTGGAGTCTGACTGTTTGAGGCTGAGGACAGGTTTCTATTATACAGATAACGAGGTCAAACAGGTGCCATTAATACAGGTAAAGAGTGGAGGACAGAAGAGTTTCTTAAAGAAGAAGTTACAGGTCTGTGAGAGCCAGAAATCTTGCTTGTTTGTGGGTGACCAAGTACTTTTTTCTACCATGATTACAATTAAATTTTTTTTAAATCTTACAATGTGATTTCCTAGATTTTTTTTTCTCATTTTGTCTCTCATAGTGAAGTGTAGCTATGATTAATATATATATATATAATATATATATATATATATATATATATATATATATATATATATATATACACAGTGGGGCAAAAAATTGTTGTTGTTTTTTTGCTTTTTCTGAGACATTTTGGGGAATTTTTGCTGTGTTCCTCAGTCCAAAGGCTTTATTATATGGTTGTTATTGTTATTCATGGACATGGATTATGGTTAATTGTATGCTAATTATAAAGGAAGATGCATGCGTGCCCAATTTCAAATGATTGGTATTCATTAACATACATGCGTTCTTCTAACAAAATCTCATGTTCAACACACGGCGTTCACGAATCTGGCAGAGAGTTTTTCTAAATGTCCATTTTACGGGAAATTTTTCTCAGTTTGCTTGTCTTTTTATGAAGGATTCATAAATGAGGCTCAAGGTATGGTTCAGCTGGAGGAGGTTCTGTGATGTTCTGGGGGGTTGTTTAACCATGCGGAAATGGGTCCTTTGGTTGAGATAACAGTCATTTTGAACCACGGTGCCTACATTGAGCTGCAGGACAACCAGGGTCTGCCTTTTGCTCATTATCTTACCAAGGAATGTAACATTCCTGTCCCTGTATTCCAAGATGACAATTTTCCCATTCAAATGGCTGCAAATGTGACTGATCGGCATGATGAACAGTCATTCTTGAAAATCTGTGGAACTACCTGGAACAATAAGTAAGACTGAAGACTGAACAGTGATGTCACTTACATCCAGAAACTTGTAAAGTCCATGCCAAATCATATTGCAGCTGTTATTTGTGCTCCTGAATGTATTACATGCGTTCAGACACGTTTCAGTGACATGTGACTAATTTTTTGTCCGGTGAGTGTAGATTAACAAAGAAAGAGCTCACTGACCCACTGAATGATGGAGGACGGAATCTCTAACATCACTGAGTGATTAAATTATTCAAAAGCTGAATGAGGTGGGAGGGATCTCTTGGTCATGACTGAACAATTTAATAATTCAAACACTGACTCACTAATTGAGAAAAACATAATTTTGGTGATCGAAAGATAAGCTTATTCAAACACTGGCAGACTGAACAAGAAGAAAGTTCTCGGTCATGATTGAATGATTTACTAATTTAAACATTAACCTGTTTAATGAGAAAGGAACCTTGGTCATGCCTGATCAATTTGCTGATTCAAACACTGACCTCTGATTGAGAGGATGCAATAAGGCCAAGTTATTCACTAACTGACTCACCAAACAAATGAGCAGGGAATCTTGTTCATGACTGAAGGATTTGGTGATTCAAAGACAGACTGGACAGCAGAGGAGGGAATAACCGACATGATGGAATGATTCAAACACTCTTGCTCTGCAAGAGAATGCAGGAAATCTTGATCATGATTCGTCAATTCAAACAATGACCAACTGCATGAGAGGAAAACTGCACAAAAGGTTCACTTAGTCCTCTCACTCCCAGCCAATGACAGAATAATGGCTCTGACTTTGTAATGCTAGAGTCAGTCATCCTTGACTTCAGTTCAAGTGAGTGCAATTGCAAAGTCCTTGAGCAGCAGCAGAAATAAAGTACAGTCTAAGCTTGTTATCTTGCCTACATCTGTTTCATGGCTATTTTTGGCGAGAGGGGAGTTTGGTGACTTAACGAGGTGATAAAAAAACTAAACATAATGATCATACAATCACATTTACAATGTACATAAACATGTACGTACATGTACAGTTTATATTCATTTATTCAAATTTGAGAAATAGACTATGATTGATGATTGTTTCTGTGACACGATGCACATGAAGTCCAGTCTGTGAGGAATAACAGTCAGGGGCTGTACATAGCAAATTCTGATTGTTCAAAATGGCACATCACCGTTTAGGATAATTAAAAGACTGACAATGAGATTAACATATAAATGGAGCAAGTACTATTAGCAGCAAGGCATCAGCAGGGTCAAGATTCACCAGCAAGGTGAGCTGCCAGCTGAAGAGAAACCAGGGAAGGCGAGCCTTTCAGTAGGATTAAAATGACACCTAACAACCAGTCTGAAAATTTGCCAAAAAAAAACTTTAATTGCTGGCAAGACAATCGGCACATTTCAAGAATGACGAAGTTGGCGACTTTTCAAGGTAAAGTGCATGGAAGGAAATCCGTCCTGCCATCACAGGTGGCAAGAGAGTTTGGTGAGATAACAGTGAGTGAGATAACAAGGTTAGACAGTACTTTCTCTATTTTGTGGTAGCCTAGTGGTTATGATATTGGATTATAGACCAAAAGGTCCAGGGTTCAAATCCCACCTCTGCTAAGCTGACACTGTTGGATCCTTGAGCAAGGCCCTTAACCCACAAATGCTTGGATTGTAAGACTGTATCAATTGTAAGTCGCTCTAGATAAGGGCGTCTGCTAAATGCTGTAAATGTAAATGTAGTGCATAGAAGTACAATCGCTAATTCATTCACCTTTCTGACTCAAAATGCTGGAAAAAGACAGAATTATTCACAAAAAGAAACATATCTACTTCATGGCAGGCAGTCCACCAGTTAGCAAACTCCACTGAAATGATTATAGTCAGTGGTCAACCACTCTCATACCTTCATTGCCATGAAGGGTTATACTTGATAAGCAACAATATTTAGGTAATGAGTACATATCAAAGTGACAGCTACATGAATGCCAGGACACCAAGTTCCCAAGCAGAAATGAACAGAACATCACACTGTCAGCATTATTCACTTCACCTGTTAATGTTTTTAATGTCGTGACTGACCAGTGTAAATGACATTTGACTCAAGCTGAACTAACAACATTTTACCACTGAGCAAGGGTTTATAAATTAACCAACCATAAGTCTTCGCTTTAAATTTATACAATCACTGAGTTCTATCAAATCCACAGAGTCACTGGGAGAATTGGTATCTTATTTACATTATGATGCTGATTCTATAAGATAAGACAAGATAAGATAACACTTTATTGTTCTCAAAGGAAAAACCTATTGCAGTAACAGGAAGAGATTCTTCAAGAAAAGAGCGGTAGGGGATATAAACAAGAAAATTATATATCTGAATGCATAAAAGTGGTAACATAAAAGTAGGAGTACATGATAGTAAATTAGTGTGTAAACATAGTGCTATATGGTAATGACTCAGCACAGTTCAGATGGCAGGGTATCAGTGTCCCTGCAGTAAGGAGACTCGTTATAAAGCCTTATTTCCGTGAGAAGAAACGACCTAACGTATAGTCTTTCACTGAACGTACATCTCTGTTTCTTCACTGCCGAATGCAAGGGATGTGATGGGTTGGCCATAATGTTGACAAGCTTGTTAAGAGTCCTCTGTTCCGCCACCATCTCGAGACACTCCTACAACGGAGCCTACCTTCCTGATTAATTTGTCCAGTTTGTTCAGAGCACATATGTTGATGCTGTTGCCCCAGCACACAATAGCACAGAATATTGCACTTTGCCACAACAGCTGGTAGAAGGTCCAGAGAGGTTTTGTGCACACTCCAGATGGCTCTGCCCTTTATTGTAAATTGCACAGTTGTTAGAACTCCAGTCAAGTTTGTTGTCCAAGCGCACACCCAGGTAAATGTATCTCACAACCATCTCCATGTCCAATCCATCAATGGTGACTGGTGACAGGGGATGTTTGAGCTTCCTGAAATCCACCACCACCTCTTGCTGATGTTGAACTGCAGTTTGTTCAGTTCACACCAGTTGGCAAAATCTGGCACCAATTCGAGCTACTTATTTAATTCGCTGTTTGCTATTTATATCTCAGAGCTGTGTTTTGGAGTCACAGAGACAAAAACACATGAAGGGAAAGCATTAACAATATAAGGCTCTGCTGGTGATCAGTCCAGGTGGCTCGGTGGGTACCACTGTCGTCTCACAGCGAGAAGGTCCTGTGTTCAATCCCCATGTTGAGTGGTCTGGGTTGTTTCTATTGTTGTAGGTTTAGTAGGGTACTATTGCTGGGCCAAGTTTGCCCTATGAAGTCCAGAAACAATGGTCATGCATGTGTGCTCCCCCAAATTCACTAATGGCTAATCGGAAGAGAGATAAGAGGAGGGAGTCTTCCTCTTGGCATGCTTTTGCAAATGTCTGGCTAACAGGAGATGGGTGTTATTTTCTATTAAATAGTGCAATACAAGGCTACCTGGGCTACAAAGGTTTAATAAATGATTTTTTGAGTGATTTTGGATGGTGTTTACTGTATGTGTTTGCATTTAACAGGTGAAGTTCCCACACTTTCCATGCTAAATCACAGCATCACATAAGTTTGGACAAATGAAAAAATCCATGTTGTTTTTATCCAGTGACTCAATAATGCTACTTAGTATATTTTTAACTGATACAATCTTTAGCTTACAAGGTATAATTTAAGCAATTAACAACCCAGCAGTGAAATAATAAAAGAAGAGAATAAGTTTTATTTGATTGCACCTTTCATGACACTCAAGGTCACCTTACTACGATTTGACATTAATAAAACATACAATAAACAAATCAGTAGGGTAATAATAAAACCAAGTCTAATTAATGCAATGGCAGTCTGGTAGTGTTTGGTAGGGCCTGAACCCTGGACCTTTTGCGTCATAGGCCAGAACCTTAACCACCGTGTCACTCTTACCCCAAAGATTATCAGTTGTTTTGTATTTCAGCTTTAACTTATGGTTCAGATTCCCAAAGGTCGCTAAATGTCATTATCAGCCCAATAAAGGTATATTTTTAAAATCTAAACAAATCTTCTTTGTTCAGACAGTACTGCATAACATTAAGCATTTTAATCTCAAGGAATGCAAGTGAGAAGAGTAAGTAATAAAGGTATTGTTTTTTCAGTTTCTATATGGGTCGAGTTACGTCACCTACAAATATGCATTTGTTATTAAATAATGACTAAGCATGAAAGACATCTGGATTGTGCTTTTGCTATAATACATGTACTGACTGTAATCTAGGAAATAAAGACAGTTGATTATGGGTTTGTGCATGGTGCTTGTCATCTCATTCCATGATAAGCCACACCAAAATCAAAGGTTAACCAGCTATTGATTTTGATGGGATATATTTTTATACTGCCCCCAGTGATAAGCAGTATCTGAATGATGTATAATAATTAACAAAAACAAGTAAATATTCTCACATTGTTGTCAGATCTGCCAACAATGTAATTCTCATTTAGGGAGCTGAAATAAATGGAAATTTATCACCCATACCTAGAGTTTCTTTGGTTTAATGTGATGTACATTTTTAATAACTGTAATTTATCAAATAGTGCCCTTGATAGGCCATTATTTTCTGCACTTACCAAGTGGTTTCCCCCTAAAATATTCTCTTAGGGTGTTTGGGTGGTGCAGCAGTCTGGCAGACTACCCCAGCACCATAGGTCCCAGTGGTACCTTCTGCTTGGGTCAGATGTCACACAGATTGGCTGTGTCTGGAGCAGGAGAGGTCGGGGGATGCTTACCCTGTGTTCTCTGTGGATACACGTCGGAGGCTCCACGACACTTTTCATGTTAAAACATGGAAGAAAATCCATTAAATTTACTGCACTGAACATTTCAAACTTAACATAGACACATGGGTGGCACGGTGGCGTGAGTGGTTAGCGCTGTCACCTCACAGCTCCAGAGTTCTCAGAATTTCCGTGTTGGTTTATTCAAGTTTACTCCCACAATCCAAACATGTGTTAGGTTAATTGGTCACGCTAAAATGGCTCAGTGTGAATGTCTCTGAGAAGAATTGATGTAACCTTACTTCTGTCGTGAATATCCAATGAATCTCTTTTGACGTTAAATAAAACAAATACAAAAAACAGACGCATAAATGTGTAATACATTTTTGGCTATTTTCACAAGCAAAAGTGACCCAAATTCGATCTTTTTCATCATATGTGACACAGATGTGTTATTTTTGGGCAATGTTAAGAGAAATAAAAAACACTGATTCTAACATTGTCAGTTCTGAAACATATCCAATATGTAGCAATGTGACTATAAATGGCCAGATCAGAATTAATACGACTTTTATGTCATTCCAATTCGACAGTCACCATAAATGCACACTGAGAAGAAGGGAAAATGGACAACCGCAGTGAGGGAGGTTTTCAGTTGCGGGATAGTGAAATAACAGACCCCGTAAATTTCTGGGTTGACATCGCTGAGCAAACATAAGTAGAAGCCACATTTCACAACTCATCCATGTTTGAGGAAATTTCTAAAGATATGGTCAAACACAGCCACAGAAGGGCATGGCTGCTGCGTCAAATAAAAATAAAAAGCTTAAAAACTAAGTTTAAAAAAAACAATGAAGCAAACCATAGAAGTGGCTGTGGCCAAATAATGTACCCTTTTTAACATGACTTAAGTTCCTGTTACTGTTGACTCCATTTTGATTGCATCTCTGGACGAGAGGCTCAAGTTGCTCTTTTGCTCATGCACGTCAGTTTCGGAGCATTAACTGTTCAGACAAATGTTGGATATAGATCACATTAAAAAGCCAGGTTGAACAGCCTTTAAATCTTGAATTTGGTGTAAAAATCAGATTTGGGCCACAATGTCTCCGGTCGTCACTCAATATATCTTTGCTCATGTGGCTCTGTGGTACGAGTCAGTTACTAGAAGCTGTGGTTCCTGAGTTTTTGTCTCCAAACCCCAAGCTGTCCTTGCAATCAATTAACTTCTCAACATGAACTTAGATTTGGGTCTTTTAGTTTAAAAAATGTATATGTCTCATTTTTGTCTCATTGTGTTTCATTCATTTATTCATTCATATTTTTCATCATATTATTATTCATATTACATATCATATTATATGTAACAGGGTCACATCATATATGTGACCCTGGATCAATACAGATTCATTCAGCTCTACGATAGTAAGCAAAGTCAGGATGTGCAGGCAGGAGATTTTACCAATCGTGATCATTTTGCACAAGGACAGTCTTATGCATTAGAGAATATTCCAAGAATAAGCCTGTTGGACCACACTGCTGCTTTATTTATATTAAATTCTATATTTCAAATTTCTCTTGAATTCAATATTTTGTTTCTTTCTTTCTTTCATGTTTTTGTTTGTGTTGCTTCTGCTGCTTCTGTAATGAGTGACTATCTTGCAGTGATCAAAAAAGTGATCTATAATTCCCACCAAGGCTACAAATAATAAACTAGCTAAATAGTTCTTGCACTGTCTTTTATTTACAATTATGGTTACTAGGTATGGTCAAAAATATAAAACTAAAGGGAGTTCATTGTATTTATTGGGGAACTTAAAGAGTGATCTTTTCTAACTGTTACCAAGGCACCTGTGTGTGCTCTGTTAAAATGGTATTAATGAGTCACTCAAAGGTAAAAATTGTTCTCTGTGCTCTTATACAGTCAACTTCCTATCTAATCATAATAAAGATAATGCTTCCATAGCCTTGATTTAAAAAGACTTCTGAAACCAACACTTCTGTCTGTCACACTGTCATTCACGTTTTTTTTATCAACCCTGCTTTCATTGGATCTCAGACTTTGGTCTTCACTGAAACACTCTGGGACTGTATGTGTGATGTGAGAGAGTACATCTGAGGAGCTATAGTAATACACGATAGGACAACGTACTCATTAACAAGAGTCAGACGAAACCAAGAGAGAAAATTGAGAAAGCCTATGCAAATTTCTCAATCACTATTACACACCAACAAAGGAGCAATTTTGTTATCAGTCTTGCAACACAGGTCAAAGGAAATTACTTTTTTATTTTAAATAGCTATTTTGATTTATTCCTGACTCTTCATCTACATTTTTAGAAAAGGATTGGTAAACTGTAGTTGTGGACTCTGAAGTAACTTAAAGAGAAGACTGGTGAAGGTCCACACAGGACGGGAGAAACATCCTAACAGAACAGCAGCATGGAAGGTGAGATGGAAGAGACAGTGAAGAGAAGGATGGGATACCACATCCAGCGCAAAGTCATGGATGAGCTTGAAGTTGATGAAGTTGCAGGAAAATCACAAATCAAGACACCATTGTCAGAGAAAATTAAGGAGTATGTGAGGTAATTCTGAATTTTCAAATAATTCTCAAAAAGGAAACACCAATTACTAGAAATATACAGTCGCAGGTGGAAAATATTTGTGAAGCCTTTGGAGTTAGATTATAAATTATATTTATTGAGTAAACTATAATTACTCATAAAATGTGGTCTGATCTTCATCAAAGTCATAATAGCAGACAAAAACACTGAGTATGTAATATGTTTTAACACTCAGTTGTACTTTTCAGGTTTTTATTGAATACTGTTATTTATTTTCAAATGTTAGTGATCAAAACCAACTGTGAGGTGGTTCACAAACATTTTCTTACAACTATAGTTGATCATTCAAGACTTGGTTGGTTAGCTTATGTCATTTTGTTCTGTAGTTAATAGATAATACGTTAAAATCATGTATTCTTCAGCCATCACACACTCCCATCAAAAGATGTTGTTGGGTTATATAATCCCATGTGTACAGTAGATGAAGTGCAGTACTTCTACACTTGAATGAAAGTAGAAATACTGCTAGTGAATATTCAGTAAAAGTAATAGTTTTCTGTTTAAGGTTCTGTTTATGTTAAAGCAAACATATTTGCTTTTAAATGCAGTATTTACTTCAGCATTAAATGAAAAATACTGTCATTTACAAGACTCTTAAGGAAACCAATTATCAAAATGTTGTTTCATGCAGGTTTTATGTCTAGAAGTTGTGTCAAGAAGTTGGGTTAAAAATCATTGCTGTCTGAGAAAAACATCAAAGCCAAAAAGACGTTTTTGCATTTGCATAGCGTATAAGTTTTATTCCGGGTGTTTAACAGATGGGTGTGGAGTTATAAATCATCATTTTAGATGTGTGTTGATGCTCCAGAGATATCTTTGAAAACCTTAAGCATGGAGGAAGAGGCGACAGAGTGTGTCACTTTTCAGCTGCTGGTACTGATGAGCTGCTATTGTAACGAATCACCAGATGAACGGTATAGAATCACGTGCAGGGTTTTATTAGCAGAAAACAAAGGGAAAACACAGATAACGAAAGTGTACACGCATGAGAACCAAACTAGGTAGCAACACAAGGATAAACACAAACAATCGGAACTGAAAACTAAGCAGTAGCTAACACAGCTTACACTAGGCGCGGAGAGAACAAACACAAACAACAAGCGACTAGGGTAGCGAAACTCGAAAACCGCCAAACATAAGATGATGGAACACAACACTAGCGCGATGCTAAGCTAGCAGGAGCTAGAGCGAGGCTAAAGCTAGCGGGAGCTAGTGAGAGGCTAAAGCTAGTGGTGGCTAGCATAAAACTATAACTAGCGATAACTAGCATGAAACAGGCAGGTACTTCCACACGGGACCCAGGGCAAGCACCGGTACATAATCCAAACACAAGCCATGATATAATCCACACAGGAAGCTGGGTGCAGCCGGGACGCAGTCCACACAGTACGCTGGGTGAAACAGGTATGAAATCCACACAGGGAAGTGGGGAACACTGGCATGTAATCTGGACAGGAAGCAGGGCCCAACCGACACATAATCCACATGGGAAGCAGCGTGTTCGTGGCGTATGTTATGCTCGACAGGCTCCAGATAACACCCCGTGACGAGCATCTCTACAGCTGCATTTTTATCATGTCTAACGCAGCTGTAGGCCATGTCCAAACCCAATCTCGTGACCTGGGAGACGTCCCTGGATTGGATAGCGAGACCCATATAACCCGCCAGGAAACCGTGGGCGATGAGTTCCCGTCTGCTGGCAACTGACGCAAGGGAGCCGAAAAACCGAGCGAGACCTTGGGGCATGATAGCTATACAGTGAAAACTCAACTAATGCTCTTGTGAATTTTTCAATAAGACAATGCTCTTGCCCACAATGCAAAGAAGAGGACTGAAAAAAATCCTTAGCTTCATGCTTTGGTCTGGTCAAAGTCTAGATTTAAACCCTATGTAGACCCCTATTTGGTCTCCTATTAAACACAATCTAGCAGCAAACTACTCATTGTTTTTAGTTTAAAACCTGTTTTTAAACTATTCATCAACTAGCCATAAATTCTAGAGCAACATTTTTTTAAGTAACCCACATGGCTTCAACATTTAAAGAAATCATAAGAAAAACTATTCCATACAATGTTTTTTGCTAATGATTTACTGTTTACTGTTTAACTGTTTTGTCATTTTGGGCTTGGTCTTTTTTTGTTTTTTTGCTTGGAAGTGTAGTATTTTTATGACATTATCAACATTACTTATTTGGTTTCATTTTTTTTTTCTTAACTATCCATCTTAAATGAGCAGTGTTATCATAAATAGTACACCGTTTCCATTATGGCATGGAAAGCCAAGATAACAGCCAAACTTTGCATGTATTATTTTTTGCAAAATGTTTTCTTGACTACATTAAAGAGTAGATGGGATGGAATTGTGTATGTAGCTGGGAAAGCAGACACTTGAAAATTAAGTCATCCTTCTTGTGCTCCACAAGTTGAAAAAAATGGGTGGGTTGAAAAAAGGCCATGGGTGGGATGACAAGGGTGAAGACAAGATAAAATCAAATTAGCAAATTAAATCCCGCTGTGCTCTAAATGCTGCATTTCATTTTGAAACCATACTACATTTGGGCGAGGTATCGGGATTCACTATTGAACCTCTGTGACATCTAGTGTATAATAAAAATGGTCACTCCCACTGTATACACTTTGCAGACTTTGAAATTATAAAGTGCTAATAATTACACCTATCTAATCTATAATGACTCAGCATGCACCTTGCACAGAAAAACCTTACATTAGCCCAAAATACAGCTCTTGCGTAAATGTCACGATGATTCGAGCTCTCTACCTTGCATCACTCTGCTTTAACCGCCCCTTTCTCTCTCTCTTTGACTTTCTTTTTTTCCAATAGCAGGTGTGGCTGTTGCCACCTGCTGTCCTTTTCTATAAATACCACTCTTCCTGTTCACTTCTTTGTCTGCTCCTTTCACTTCACTAGTAATTCTTGGGTCTTGTGTGTCCTCTTGATTCCCTGCCTGGTTAGTCTCTTCCTCAGTGTCTGTTTTGTATATTCCCGTATCTGTTTCTTAGTGTCATTTTATGTGTTGACTGTGTTATGCATTTACCTTTGTCTCTTGATTTAGTTTCTTTGTTTGTCTTAGCTCATTAGCCTGTTAGCTCATTGTTTTCAGTTATCTGTTTGTGTTAGCCTCTCTGTTTGCATTAGTTGGTTATCATTTTGTTAGTTTGTGTAGCCCCATGTGTTAGTGTCTAGTATGTTAGCTGTTCATCTTTAGCCCTTTGTTTTGTTAGTTGTGTAGTCATTGTTTACTAGCACTGCTTAGTAGCCTTTGTGGATAGCACTTGTTTTGTCTGCATTGTTTCTTTCCTTGTTTTTATACACTGTCTCACCATGTCCATTGTAAATAATCCCAGCACATTTGCACTTATGTCTGCCTGCCTTGTCCGTCCTTGTACATGAAGCCAGTTTACTTTCCCTTCGCGATCGCGTTTTGAAGAGAATGCTGACCTCTCTTAGTCTAGTCCTCTTCATTCCCCGCGTCCGTGCCGCACTGCAGCGGGCATTTATTCCTGGAGAAATCATGGCGCGCTTTCGCGGAAGCTCTGCTCGGGCTGTAGCACTTTGCGCATGCGTGGACCCGTATGCCATTGGCGGAGCGGAGAAACGTCATAAGAGTACTTGTGAATAGCGGCGCTGTTTGGCTTTCTTTTGGTGAACCTGTTTGTTTCTTTCATTCATTTGTATTTTGCTTCACCCCTTCCATCTGGAGCTAACTGCACTTGCGTCCTCAACCAGGTATTCTTTTGTTTTCTCTCAGTTTGTCATCCTTTTAATATGGCGAACCGTAACATAATGGTGCGAACAGAAAGATGACCCAGCATTAGCTCCTGGACCTCCAGTTTGGAGGTCCCAGTCGCTGTGGTGTGCCGGTTTCGTTACCGGGGTCCCAGCTGTCTTATGGGTGGCTGTCCTATGACTGTGCCAAGTCATGGGCTTGGTATGACATCCCAACCTTCCTGAGCTGCCCAACCCTCCCCGCCGTCACCGCTGTTGTCTATCTGGGGTTCAGGCAGCCCTTAATGCGCCCACTACCTACCTGGACCCCCAGGCACTCACGCTTGCCCTGTACCTGCCCAGCATTTTTGTTATTTTTCAGGGCTCCAGGGCGGTGACTGAGTTCATGGCTGAGTTCCATGCCGTGGCAGAGATGAGTGGCCTTGATGAGCCGGCGCTCATGCACCAATTTAAAGTGGGTCTTAATGAGGGGGTGGACATTGAATTGCATTTCCACCCACCCCCTCTTCCCTTGTCGATCTATTCGACCTAGCCATACTGGCGGAAGCCCGCATTAAACAGCGGGCCAGGGAGAGGATGGGCCTGACCTGCAGCTCGTCATTTCTGTCCTGGCTGGAACACTCCGTCACCGAGTCATTAGCACTGTCCTGTATTTTTGACATCTCCCAGGGCCAGTTTAATATCCAGCTCGCTACCTTCCTTGTGTCCAGCTGATACTATCCCCATATTTGAGCATTTAGCACTGCCCAGCTCCATACCTGAGCATGTAAGCTTCGTACCTGAGCAGTTAGCACCCCATAGCTTTGTACCTGAGCAGTTGGTGCCCCGTAGCTTCATATCTGAGCACGCCACACCCTTGAGCTCTATATCTGAGCACTCCGCGCTTCCAAGCTCCATACCTGAACATGTATGCTCCGTACCTTAGCAGTTAGTGCCCCGTAGCTCTGTACTTGAGCATTTTGCACTGCCTAGCCCCGTACCTGAGCACACCGTGCCCGTAAGCTCCGTACTTGCACATGCCGTGCTCTTAAGCTCCATACCTGAGCATGTTAGCTCCACACCTGAGCAGTTAGCACCCCGTAACTCCGTTCTTGACCACGTCGCGCTCTTAAGCTCCGTACTTGAGCATTCCACGCCCGTAAGCTTCATACATGGGCAACTAGTGCCGCCCAACTCTGTACCTGAGCGTGCTGTAGTCATTAGCGCTGTCCTTAAGCATGTTAGCTCAGTACTGATCTCTGCGCACCGGTCATTAGCGCCGATCTCTGCGACACACTCTTTAGTACTGGTCCCCGCACCCCGGTCATTAGCGCCGACTCCTGTGCCACGGTCTTCAGTACCGATCTCTGCACACCGGTCGTTAGTACCAACCCCCGAGCCATGGTCTTTAGTAATGATAACCCGCCCCAGTCATTGCCACTGTCCCCTGCGCCATGATCTTTTGTACCAATCCCTGCACCACGGTCGCTGCTTCTGACCCCTACACCACAGTCTTTAGAACCAGTTTCTTCTCTGCAGTCGTCTCCGGCGACCCTTGTACTGTTGTCACCTTTGCTGACCTCGGCTTGGTGGTAGGGTCCTTATCATCTGTTCGCCTTGCCAGGCACTTGGCGCCAACCTTTTTTGTTGGCTTGATCAGGTCCAGTCTGGTCTTGGAGTCGCCTGTGCCGAGCTCCGCCCCTGAGCAGCCTGTGCCGAGCTCTGCCCCTGAGCTGCGCGCAGCTGTCCCCGAGCCGGCGCTCGGCCTTGTGCCTGGCTTGTGTTGCCCCGCCGTCCCTTTTGGCCCTTGTTTCAGGGTTTGCCCAGGGTCCTCCCCATGTGCAACATGCTCAACCCTGAGCGTGTTTGTCAGGCTAGGGGTAGGTAGTTAATACGCTAAGGGGCTTTGGCCACTAGAGGCCAGTGTTGACCCTACGTGGTGGCGTGAGCACCCCCAGCACAATCGCGCATGCGTCAGCTCTTTCCGGGCAGTAATCATACAAGTGGCAACACCTGTTGTGAGCCTATTTAAACACACCTTTGGGGCTCATTTTGGGCTCACACAGCATCGCACCATTACGCTTTCAGCGGACTCAGCCCTCCCCCGGCTTTGATCATTTTTGGACGCTGCTTTTGGGCGGTTCGAAGGCCATCAGTCGTGGGCAATTAGGAGATTGCCCTGTAAGGTAGGGCCTTAGATGCTAGCATAGGGCCAGCATTTGTTTATTTTATTTTTACGTTTATTTTCCCCGGGCTTTCCCCGGCTGCTTTGAATAGAGTTGGGCAGAGCTGGTGGTGCTGGCAATGAGGAGCCAATATGACTAAACTAACAAACAATGCTACCAACAGCGAAGACAAGACCCAACAAGTAGGTCAACAGGAAGGAGTTCTTATATAAGAACAGCACAGCAGGCTGTAATTAAGCAGCCTGCTACGGGAAAAGGATCAGGGGGTGCCATGTAGGATGATGTTATGAATGGGCTGTTTCCAGCACACATCATCCTGACACCTTTTTCTTACTGCAGGTGTTCGGGTCCTCGCTTGAAGAGCTGTTTTCTTTCATTTGTTCCTTTGCTGTCATGGCTGCCACGTTACCCACTAAAAGAAAATGCTTTTGGAGATGTCGTCTCAGGAATCAGTGTGGGCATTATGCACCTGCCACAAGGTTACAATACGTTACTGGTGTACATGTATTTTACTATGTTTCTGAAACAATGAAGTTAAGACTAATCAGAAATATAATAAATGAGACACAAAAACACATCCATGTAATGTGTGTATGTGTGTGGGGTGCTGGGATGTTTGTGTGTGTCTCTGTGTGAAAATAGGTATGGCGTATGCACTGCTAGCTGCTGTCCCTCCTGTATTTGGCCTCTACTCATCCTTCTACCCGATACTTATATACTTCATCTTTGGTACTTCGAAACACATCTCAGTAGGTAAGCACTCACACACACAACCACAGAGAATAACAGGCCAATATGTTTGAATCACTAGGGATGCCTTAATGCTGTTTTTGTATCAGTATTAATACCAGAACTCTGAGAATCATAAAGTGTTTAATATTCCTCCAATATTGAATTACAGATACTGATCAGAATCTTTTATTTATCTTACTTATTAGCAGGGCCTTGAAATGATTAATACAATTAATTGCAAATTATTACACTTTTGCTTTCTCATATTATGAACATTATGAACTGTAACTATCATTGTTAACTTTTACAGCCCTAGTTATTAATAACTAAGCTGTAATAACTAATAATTAATAATAATTAATAACTAAGTCTTTGTTTTTCAGTCTTTGTGCAAGGTTCACATGCAAGATTGAAGTTGTATCAGTTATCTTCTCATTCATGGAATCTGACATGAGACTGTAGACCAGACTTTTCCAGTCTGATACCAATATAGGCCTGATAAGAATATTCTACAAGGGATCTATACTCACACATCATAAACACTCTAGTGTCTCTGTTTAGGCACATATGCAGTCATGAGTGTAATGATCGGAGGTGTGACAGAGCGCCTGGCTCCAGATTCGGATTTCATGATGGGTAATGGCACCAACACGAGTGACATAGACATTGTGGCCCGAGACACTGAGCGGGTTAAGATTGCTGCTGCTGTCACCTTCCTATCTGGCATATTCCAGGTAGGTACATGTACATTTACAGTTACATTAGGTAAATCACAGGTTTATTTTTCTGTGTCTGAGTATTTTACATCGCAGTCATATTTACAGTATTTAGCAAACAGTGTGTAAACTATTTGTGTTTACCAGAATTTCTGTATCACATTATCATAAAAGTCATAATGATTAATCACTCACAGTTCAGGCTGGAAAGAGTATGCAAACCTGTGGTTAACAAATCATGTATAAAGACCTGGATAATAATCAGTCCACAATTAGATAAATTACTGTCTCTATGTGTGAAAATCTGCTGGGATCAAAGTTCCACATCAAGTGCAAAATGTGTAATGCAGGAGTGGACAACGCAAATTACATGCAAAAATCTCAAACAACTTTATCAGTTAATATGTCCAGAATAAGACCAAACCAAAACCAAGAGACACCAAAACCTTATCCTAAACGTAAACATGGTGTAAAGCATTATTTCAGTCCTGAACAGCTTGCAGTCAGTAAAGGGTGTAATCCAGTTAAAACTGTATGACTAAACGTTACCCTGTACAGGATCTTTACTAGCCTAGGCTGTTTAGGCAGTTCAGGGATTTGCCCCTGCTGGCCCCTGCTGGCCTCCCCCTGAAATGCCACCGCTGCAAAAAGGAATGATACAAAGAAATAGGGAGTATTAGAAGTTATTTGAGCACCAAGCTTATATTTACATTTATGTTTGTTTATTTGCTCTGTTTTAAAATAAGGGCTATGTTAGTGCTTGCCTAAGTGTTTAATTAAAAGGAGGCTTTTCATTCACCGTTTAAAGGCACCAAGAGATTAATCATTTTGACCACCAGGGGGAGTTCATTCCACGACCTAGATACATTAAAGAGTTTTGACGCTCGCCTTCCTTCTGTCTTGAAGTGTAGGACTACTTGAGAAATGCTTCAGTCTTGAAGGGTACTAAGCTGTGCATAATTCATGGTTTTGAAGAACTAGGCACAAGATATAAATCTAAAATGCAGATAAAGATATGTAAAATAGGGCAGACAATGAAAAAAAGAGAAATCAGTGTGTCTCATTGCTAAATTATCATAAAGGTGAAGAATATCCCCACACTCTGTCAGGTATTGATGTGAGACTCAACTTGGACCTTAAGATCAGTGGTTACATCCCTGGTATGTGATTATTTGTGTTGAATTACCATCCAGTGTGTAAGTTGCTCATACTAGTGTTTTGTGTGTAAAGTTACTTTTAGGGCTGGTGCGGTTTGGATTTGTGGTGACGTATCTTTCTGAACCCCTGGTGCGAGGCTACACAACAGCAGCAGCAATTCATGTCATTGTCTCCCAGTTTAAATATACATTTGGGATCAACACCAACCGCTACAGTGGACCTATCTCACTTATATATGTATGTATTAACCTAAATATATCCATAAATGTTCAGTGTGATTACTTTTGTAGACTTTATTTGGTTTGAATAGCTGCATGTTAATTTATATTATTGTGATTTCTCAACCTAAAAGGGACAATAACGTGAAAAGTCTCAAATATACACAATCATTCAATACTTGTTTTTTGGAACACCATTTACTTCTTTAGCATCAACGCTATGAGGCTAATGTTGAAAGCAATGGAATAATGCAGGCCTATAGTACCCACAAAATTTCTGTCAATAGCAAAACAAAAAAAAAATACATAAGGAATGACATGTACACGTGACATGTGGTTTAGGACACAGTATACAGTATGATTTTTCTTATGTATTTACATGGAGGCAGCCATTTTAAACAACCAGAGTCACAATTTTTCTGTTCCTTTTTTTAATTTTGAAGTTTGAAGTCAATTAGTTATTATTCTCTACGTGAAAAAAATGGGAGTAATAATACACTGCTCAAAAAAATAAAGGGAACACTTAAACAACACAATATAACTCCAAGGTAATCAAACTTGTGTGAAATCAAACTGTCCACTTAGGAAGCAACACCGATTGACAATCAATTTCACATGCTGTTTTGTGCAAATGGAACAGACACAACAGTGGAAATTATTGGCAATTAGCAAGATACCATTCAAAGGAGTGGTTCTGCAGTTGGGGACCACAGACCACTTCTCAGTACCTATGCTTTCTGGCTGATGTTTTTTGTCACTTTTGAATGTCGGTGGTGCTTTCACACTCGTGGTAGCATGAGACAGACTCTACAACAACCCACAGAAGTGGCTCACGTAGTGCAGCTCATCCCTGATGGGCACATCAATGCGAGCTGTGGCAAGAAGGTTTCCTGTGTCTGTCAGCGTAGTGTCCAGAGGCTGGAGGCGCTACCAGGAGACAGGCCAGTACACCAGGAGACGTGGAGGAGGCCATAGGAGGGCAACAAGCCCAGCAGCAGGGGACCGCTACCCTTCGTCTTTGTGCAAGGAGGAACAGGAGGAGCACTGCCAGAGCCCTGCAAAATGACCTCCAGCAGGCCACAAATGTGCGTTAGAAACCGACTCCATGAGGATGTGGGATGAGGGCCCGATGTCCACAGATGGGGGTGTGCCTCACAGCCCAACACCGTGCAGGACGCTTGACATTTGCCAGAGAACACCAGGATTGGCAAATTCACCACTGGGCGCCCTGTGCTCTTCACGGATGAAAGCAGGTTCACACTGAGCACATGTGACAGACGTGACAGTGTCTGGAGACGCCGTGGAGAGCGATCTGCTGCCCCTGCAACATCCTTCAGCCCCATGACCGGTTTGGCAGTGGGTCAGTAATGGTGTGGGGGTGGCATTTCTTTGGAGGGCCGCACAGCTCCTCCATGTGCTCGCCAGAGGGAGCCTGAGACAGTCATAGTGCTCGCCAGAGGTAGCCTGACTGCCATTAGGTACCTGATGAAGTCCTCAGGACCCCTATGGTGAGGACCATAGGCTGGTGCGGTTGGCCCTGGGTTTCCTCCTAATTGCAGGACCAGTGCTAGACCTCATGTGGCTGGATGTGTCAGCAGTTTCCTGCAAGATGAAGGCATTGAAGCTATTGGGACTGCCCCGGCCCGGTCCCAAGAGACCTGAATCCGATTGAGCACATCTGGGAACATCATGTCTCGGCAGACTTGTCCAGGGGAGTTCATACAGGCACGTGGAGGCCACACACAATACTGAGCCTCATTTTGACTTGTTTTAAGGACATTACATCAAAGTTGGATCAGCCTGTGGTGTGTTTTTCCACTTTAACTTTGTGTGCGACTCCAAATACAGGCCTCCATTGGTTAATAAATTTGATTTTCCATAGATGATTTTTGTTTGATTTTGTTGTCAGCAACATTCAACTTCGTACAGAACAAAGTATTCAATGAGAATATTTCATTCATTCAGATCCAGGATGTGTTATTTAAGTGTTCCCTTTATTTTTCAGTGTATATGGTGCCTATAGAAATTTCCATACCTGTTTAGAAATTTCTACATACTGTTTTGTCACTTTTTTGTCTTACAGCCTGAAATCAAAACCCATTAAATTATCTTTATTTATCAAGTTTCCTTACAACATTCAAGTTAGGAGAAAAGGGCAACAATAAAAAATGACAATGAAATTGAAAAACTAGATATAATAGGATTGATAAGGTGATCAGCCACTAATTTATACTTTGTGGTGCCACCTTTTGCTTTAATTACAGCCATCAGTCTGTTTTGATATGTCTGCACCAGCTTTGCACACCTAGATTGTAGAATATTTGCCCATTTGTCCTTGCAGAATTCTTCAAGTACAGTCAGTACATGGTGAGTGGCAATGAACCGCCCTCTCCAAATCCACCCACAGATTGTCTGTCTAAAACTCAAGGACATTCACCTTCTTTCCTCAAGACACTGTTGTTCTTCTGGCAGTGTGTTTAGAGACATGCTGGATGGTGATCTACCTGCCCATCGTCAGCTGTCTTGCATAGGGCAGAAAAATTTAAATCTTGGTCTCATCTGACCATGAGACTTAGATGTAGTTTTTTTCAGAAGAGGCTTCTTGCTATACAAACCAGCTTTGTGTAAAGCTGTTGCTGTCACACACACGGACTAACCAATCTTAGCCATAAAGACTTGTAAGTCTATCATAGTTGCAGTTGGCCTCTTGGTAGCTTCCCTGGTCAATATTCTGCGGTCTTGGTCATCCAGTTTGGAAAGGATGGTCCAATTTAGGGAAGGTGTTGGTAGTGCAATACACTTTCCGCTTCTTAATAATGCTCTGAATGGTATGCTGAGAGATTGTGAAAGCCTTTTTTTGTATCCATCTCCTAATTTGTGCTTTTCCACAACTTCATCTCAGAGCTCAATTTAGATCACATTTCCCTTTCCCTCAGCTGGTTTTATTAGAAAGTAATCAACACCTGTTACTGATGCCAAACCGTATATTAAAGGGGTTTTAGGACCCAAGTGCAGGAGTTCTAGATGAACTAAATAAAAAGATAAATATAAATAACAAAGAAATGAATAAAAAGGGGAAGTGTGGTTTGTGGGGGGGATACACATGCACACGAACACACAACCACACAAAACAAAGCAAAAGCAGTGACTGGAACCCTGGGCACTGACGTCAGTTATAGCCGCACTACCTGAACATGCCACTCAACCGCTGCAGGCAAAAAAAGAAAAATAACCAAAATAAAAAGAAACACTGCGAAGCTCCACTACGCAAACAGCGTAAGTGGGTCCGTGGTTGTGCAGAGCGTTGGTACCCGAGCGGAGCTCCACGAAGGCGTGTCACGGTTCTGCCTGCGCAAGGAGCACGACACGGACATGTAAGCGAAGGACGACGCTAATCACAGAGAAGAGGGTGACTTAAATAAGCCCTGAAGGGCCACTGGCCAGTGAGGGAGAAGGCGGGGAACTTGCGTCGTCCCAGCGAGCGAGCTGAAGCCCCCGAGGAAAGGGTGGGGCCACAAAGGACAACAAAGGGGAGCGAGTGGCGGGATCTTTGCGCTACTCTAGCACGCTAAGCCCTAGTGGTCACCTCTGGTCTCCTGGCAGTACATTTACTGGCGGTCTTTGAACCGCCAGTTACCTTTTTCCCTAACAGAGCAAAAATTGAGAAAACAGCATGCAAGAATTGGGTGAGGTCTTAAGAACGTTAAGGATGCCACAATCAGCGGTGCTCAGGAGCAGTCTTATAAACCTGAGCCCGCAGGTGTCACAAATTATCTAATAAGCGCCCATTAAAGTGGGCACATGCATGCTGCCGCGCTGAACCGGTCCCCACCGATTATAGAGCCAATGCTGCCATCTAGCTTTGGCCGCGTGACTTATGATAACACCACTACAGTTTATGTCCAGTGGTGGCCAGTTAGCCTAGTGTGTGATCTGGAAGATGGTTGTACTTGAGCAATTTATAATGGTTACTCTAAAGAGGCTGATCACTTATCCAAAACAGTCATTTTACTAATCAAAGATTATTATTAATCAATATTTTTTAAATGTTATTCTCACTTTGATGTGAATGTTTATAATTTGTAAATACAGCTGAATGTTTATTTCAGTTTTAACGTGTAATGTGACAAATGATTTTGACAGGGTATGATGGGTTCATCAAAGGGCTTACATGGCTTTTATTTGAGAAAAGGGTTTGAAAATTTGGGCATGTATTTATGAAGAAATATGAAATAGACTTTTGTTACTTGCAAAGTACTTTAAACGCACAGCACCATTTACATGCTAAACTGGAAAACACTTTTCGATTGGCTATATTTATAATTATTTGAAAATTGCATCATTTAGATTTCTCAACAAATCAAACTGTCTAATGTTGGGTAGCTGAGGACATTGCAGTATTTGAAATTCCTAATTTCTGATCCAGTCTCTTATTCTGTCTGTCTTCAGACGTTGTTGGAGGTGTGTTCATTGCTGGGCGAGACGAACATTGGGACGCTGGTTGTGAGCATCGTAACCATCGTGTGTCTGATCATTGCAAAAGAACTGAATTCTTTTCTGTCACGCAAACTTCCAGTTCCCATTCCTGTTGAACTTCTCGCTGTGAGTAGTGTTGCACATGTACATCATCCCTAATATAGTCACACAAATCCACACAATGTAAAAAAAATTGAAAAACCTGTGGTGGTTAAAAAAAGCTTAAACACTTGGGAACCACTAACTTAATCTTTCACTGAGAAACCCAACTGTAATTTAAAGAAGTTTAGTTGTATGGCAGTGTGATATGGCCATAGCTGTTTTTCTATAGTCAGTGCGTGAAGCTCAATACACTCATTTTACTGCATATTTTATTTAGCATATTTCCCCCATTTTAATGAATAATTTTGACACAGTGAAATACTATTCCATGGATGATGCTCTCAAGAATTTCTATGGTGTGCCAAAGGAGTACTGTGGGGTGCTTTATTTTCTTAGATTTGAGATTATTCAATTTGGTAAAGTAAATTTTTCATAACTTTTTTTTCCCAATGGTGACAATATTTCTAGGTATGATTAGATATATCAATTTTTTTTTTAAATGACCATAACTTTTATGTGTACATTGCATCAACATTTCATGTGTTTCAAGAGCTCTTTAATCGAGTGTTCTAGATTACCTGCAAACAGCTCCAGTGACTCGGTGATAAGAGCCAGGCCAGCTCCTGAGGGCCTGAGTTAAAATCCCAGGGAGGCTTGCATCATGAAGGTTTGGTGGTGCGTTTGTGAAACTCTGGGATGGTCTGTTGCCCTGTCCAGTGTGCACCTCTGCCTGTGCCCAGTGAATTCCAGATTAGACTACACTGCAAGACTGACCAGGATAAGCATGGGTAAAACAGGATGCATTGCTTTGATTAGATGACCAACACCAACACACCCATAGGAAATTAAAGATGTGTGTGTCAATATGTTTGCAATTATTGGACTTACTAGTTAAAATTAACAAATAAAAGAGTTTTTAGTTACAAGAAATTTATATGTTAACGTAACATTCTGATGATAATATTATCTAAAGTTTAGGTTTGCTGTATGCAAATGTCATTCTGGGTGACATGACACAGGGTGAAATTACAACAATGATACAAGGCAAACACAAAGGCACACAGGGGCATAGGCAAGGCAACACACAGGGCTGAATACAAGTACAAATATACCATTAGATCACTTTTATAATGCACTTTTAATAATTTTTAGACTAGCTAAAAAACACAGGGAGAATGCCACCACTAATGCAGACTGACTGGGAACACATATGCTTTGAGGCCAAACAGTGGGCATTTGTCCCAGCACTGCAGCAGCAACCCCGGCTATGCCCACAATGGATTGACACCCATCAGATTGTACTTCCATCTGGGATAGTACTACGATAGGCTTTGGACCATCATGCAACCCTGACCAGAATGAGCATACAAAAAGGGGGGAGATGGGATACCCTGCCCTTACATAGCATCTTATCCCAAATACAATTCATATTCAAAATGTATTTTTGCTGGATACAAATATAATACTTCTGCGATCCAAATAATTATAGGCTAAAAGGTCTCTGTCAAAGAGATGCAATAGGAGGTACGTCCGATCAATAGCCCAGTACATTTACTGCTAACTCCCCAGTGCCACCTGAATATTCACGCTTCATGCACCACTTGCTCTGTACTTCCTGTTCACTTACCTCAGCCTTAAAAATTGCATTGAGCGCACTTAGTATGTATACAGATACTGACCCATCTGTTACTATAAACCCTTAGTCAGTTACCCCATATTACATCATTTGTTGATAGTATTTGGCTGATGTACCATAAATTGGTGTGTGTTACACTGATGTAAGTGTAGTAGTAAGAACAACATTGTTTTAGTTTTTAAATGCATCAGTGTCACTGTTGGTCTGAGAGCAGTCTACCATCAACAGTGGCTTGCGGTGAGTAGAGCTAGACTGTAGGACACTGCATTAAATTTTGTACAAATATAGAGTGCACCTGTATGTTAGATACATCTGAAAAAATGACCCACAAATGTATCTACATGTTAATATATAAAATATCCCCACAATAATAGAAGGATCTAACGTTTTTACCTTGTGGGAACATATTTTAAAAAAATCTTTCTTTTGATATAGATGAAAGAACCAAAAGATTTGCTTCATTCATTCATTTTCTAATACTGATAATAAAAAGACAAAATTGTGTTTGTGTGTGTGTGTGTGTGTGTGTGTGTGTGTGTGTGTGTGTGTGTGTGTGTGTGTGTAGATTATCATAGCTACTGTACTATCATGGCGTTTTGATTTCAAGACTGAGTACGAAGTGGAAGTTGTAGGCAGAATACCATCAGGGTGAGTATTCTTTTGGTTTTCTCTTATGTAAGATATATAAATATTGAAAACATATTGAAACTGTATGGGAAAACATTCAGTCCCTTCCTTCTAGACAATTATACTTTATTGAAAGACTGTATTGGGATGGAGGTGTTGGAATTCTCTGTTTCCAAAAATCTCTCTCTTTAGTCTACAGGCTCCAGTGTTGCCTGCATTCTCTATAATGGGCTCTGTGATTGGTGATGCATTCGCTCTGGCTGTGGTGGGATACGGGATTGCCATCTCTCTTGGTCGCATCTTTGCTCTTAAATATGGCTACAAAGTCGACAGCAACCAGGCAAGAACCAGGCAACCATCATTTAATTAATTGTATAAGTTAATTATGTCCCACGTGCTAAATATGTGCAAATATTTAATTATTAATAGTTTATCTGGTTATAGGAACTTATAGCTTTGGGGCTTAGCAATTCCATTGGTGGAGTGTTCCAGTGCTTTGCCATCAGTTGCTCCATGTCTCGGTCTATGGTGCAGATCAGCACTGGGGGAAAAACTCAGGTGAAAACATGACCTCATTTCCTCCTTTGAAGTTTTTAAACATGAATGTGTTCTTCCAAAGTTACACCACAAAGATTACATGAGTCGTCCCTACTTTTGTGCAGATGCAAGCACAGTAGAATAATGTTAATTAAAAATTAGCTAAAACTGTTTTTGCATCATTTGCCTGATGAGACCCTGATGAGCCTACATTACTTCATTCATTCATTGATTTATTTATATGTATCACACTTTGGCTGAATGTCAATTCTTACCCTAATCCCAAAGGTCCTGAGGTGAATGCTTTCATGATGTTTTGACAGCAGTCTGGAGATTCAAAGGAAGAATTCAATGTCCATTCAGTTGAAAACGCCATTCCTTCCACCATACTAAGTTGCTCCTGTTACTAACCTAAAACAATTCTTTTGAAACCTTTGCACCCGCTCTGGGTAAGACTGTCTGCTAAATGCTGTAAATGTAACCTTGCATTTTGAATTGCATTAATCTAAAATCAAGAGCTCAATTTATGTTTTTCCTCAGATTTCTTTAGTGAAAATCCCATAATTTCAGTGAGTCTTATTCAGGAAATATGCTCTGTTGCATAATTGATTCAGGGCCACTCATATGGATGCACATTACATATTCCAATCCAAAAGCAGCTATGTCTTTGGGAAGGGAGAGGAAACCAGTGTTTCCAGTGGAAGCCCACATGGACAAAAGGAGAATACAGAACACATTCTGTTATACACAGTTACTGCTGCGAATGACTCCATTTATACTGACTACTGTAAATAAACTAATATTATTGTTGGTCACACCCAGAAGATGGTTTCCCCATTTGAGCTGTGTCCTCTCAAGGTTTCTTCCTTATTGGTCTCAGGGAGCTTTTCCTTACCACTGGATTTTGTGAAGCTGTTTTATGACAATGTATATTGTAAAAAAGCTCTCCACAGATAAACTGAATTTGAGCAAGTAAGCTCCACATACATGGTAATCTGAGAAGATCAAACCTGGGTCCATAGTGGTTTGTGGCCCCAGCACTACCTGCTGTGCCACTAAAGAAAAATATAGACATAAAATCTTACTACCGAGAAGAGAGCTACAGAGATTTTGTATGGAATATTAGCCATTAGGGGTGTAACAATTCATTGTGACATGAGTGTATCATAGAGATTGATCATGTCACATGAGGTCTGTTATTATGCCATCTAATGCAATTGCACTGTTGAACACCAGAAGGTGCAATCATGCGTCATGCTCCCATATGGACATAAAACTCCTAATTACTTTACTTGCTGCAGACTAAAACTTATTTTTGTTTCAATTTTTATACAAGAAAACTACACATTATTTTGAATTGTTATTCTTCAGAAATAAAAAGGAATGTATTCACTCAGTTATTTAATATATGGTGAACCTGCAATAGAACATTTTATTTACAAATTTAAATCTCTAAATTGTTTCTGGCAATTTATTTTAATTGCTGGGGCTATATTTGTTTAAAAAGCCTGCTGTTTCTACCACTACAAGATCTATTTGGAAGGAAAACCCCTTTGTCATACATACTGTTTTTCAAAGAAATTATGGGAGCTGATTTGATAATTCTCCAGAGCACTCAACAACACTTCTTAGTTTTATTCTTAGTTTTATTTTATACTTCTGATTATTTATTCATTATATACCACTTTACTTTGACACACAAATATCGTAAATATATAACTCATGTTCTATTTTCACTTGTGCCATGCTAAAGAAATAGACCCCACAAACTGTACTGCTTGGAGGATCAAGACAACTGCACTACTGACACTCTATTACTCTCTTTTCCTAGGTTGCAGGTGGCATATCAGCATTAGTCATTCTTGTGATCTTACTGAAGATTGGTGAACTATTTGAAGAGTTACCTAAGGTATATCAAAGAATTCCCATGAATCTGAATGCATAATTTCTTGGGAAAATGCATATAAAAATGGCTGTTCCTGTAGCTTGGAGGTAGGAGCGTGCTGCTGGAAACAGCAGCTCCTGAGAAGCTGGGTTTGAACCCTGGGTTGATTAGCCCAGTTATGGCTCCTCCACTCGAACTCATTAGTCATATTTCAGTTTGTTCTCTGCAGAATTGCCCATTCATGAAAATCAACAAAACACATCATTAAACCAGAGATGACCAAACCTCTGTGTATGTATGTCTGTCTGTAGGCAGTGTTGGCTGCTATAATCTATGTGAACCTAAATGGCATGATGAAGCAGTTTGGAGACCTTAAAACCCTTTGGAAGAGCAGCAAAGTGGATATGGTAAAAAAAGATTTTTAATTGTTATTTCCTTTACCTAAATAGAGTGTCACATACATAAGGCTTGGAGACAGAATGTATGTGCAAGTGGACTTTATTCAAAATAATGGAAAACACTATACTATAGGTATATGTATAAAGTACATAAAGGTAAACAGGACTAAAGAGACATGGCAACTATGCTTCAACAAATGACACAAATTCAAAGGACAAGGTCACTGTCTGAAATTCAGCAGGCCTGAAAAAGGAACTGAGAGTCATGTAGGAAGAGACAAGCCTGGAAAATGCTACCTTTACTGCTTGAATCAGGGTTAAATCTCTGTCTCCCTTTAGTGCATCTTATTAGGAACTGGAAGTGGTCTCAGATCTCTCACTTCTCACAACTGCTCTTATAAAATGCATGAGCAAACACACAATAGTTTAATTCAAAGCAACTAAATATTGCATATGCAAAAGAGAGGAGAGAAGAGGAAAGAGACGTTTTAGTACTTAGTGTTTTTTGGGGTTCTTTAAAAATTAGTCACCACGAAACTCTTGATAACTAGATTCTAACTAGACTCTTGAAGACTCACAGGCCACTTTATTAGGTACATCTTGCTAGTACCAGGTTTGACCCCCTTTTGTCTTCAAAACTGCATTAATTATTTGTGGCATAGATTTAACAAGGGGTTGGAAGCATTCCTCAGAGATTTTAGCCCATAATTACTTGTTAGCTTCACGTTGTTGCTGCAGATTTGTCGACTGCATATCCATGATCCGAATTTGCCAGTCTACCACATTCCAAAGGTGCTCTATTGGACTGAGATCTGGTGACTGTGGAGGTCATTAGGGTACAACGAACTCACTGTCATGTACAAGAAACTAGTTTGGAACGATTTGAGCTTTGTGACATGGTGCATTATCCTGCTGGAAGTAGCCAACAGAGCATGGTAAACTGTGATTATAAAGGGATGGACATGGTTATCAACAATACTCAGGTAGGCTGTGGTGTTTAAATGATGCTCAATTGGCTAAGATGCTAAGTGGCCCAAAAGTGCACCAAGGAAATATCCCCCACACTATTACACCACCATCAGCTTGAACCAAGGGAGGATGGAGCCATGCTTTTATGTTGTTTATGGCAAATTCTCCCCTACCATCCCAATGTCGCAGCAGAAATCCAAACTCAATAGACCAGGCAACGGTTTTTCTAGTTTTCTATCGTCCGATTTTGGCGAGCCCGTATGAATTGTAGCCTCAGTTCTCTGTTCTTAGATGACAGGAGTGGCACCTGGTGTGGTCTTCTGATGTTGTGGTCCATCTGCTTCAGAGATGCTCTTCTACATACCTTGGTTGTAACGAGTGGTTATTTGAGTTACTGTTGCCTTTCTGTCAGCTCCAACCAGTCTGGCCATTCTCCTCTGGTCTCTGGCATCAGCAAGGCATTTTCACCCAGAGAACTGCCACGCTGGGTATTTTCCCTTTTTCGGACCATTCTCTGTAATCCCTGGAGACGGCTGTGTGTATAATCCCAGCAGATCAGCAGATTCTGAAATACTCAGACCAGCCTCTCTAGTGCCAACAACAATGCCACATTCAAAGTCACTTAAATCAACTTTCTTCTCTATTCTGAAGCTCCGTTTAAAATTCAGCATGTTGTCCTGACCATGTCTGCATGCCTGAGTTTCTGCCATGTGATTGGATGATTGGATATTTGCATTTACAAGCAGCTGAACAGGTGTACCTAATAATGTGGCCTAAGAACGTGGCGGGTTGTACATGTATGACAATTTAACTGTGGAAGAAATATATCATTTAACAATGAAAATGAGAACAAAATAACCAATTGCATCTGATTTTTTATTTTACCTTTGCTTAAACATGTTTACATTTTAAAAATGTTTCCCAGGCACAGTTTTTTTGTTTTCCTGCACAGCCTAACCTTTATGACATGATAACTCTTTTTTTTAAAACATGCTATATATTAACATGATAAACATCAGAAATGTACTTTTAAAACATATATTTTAACTCAAAATCACAAAAATACATCACAAAGATTATCCCACAATGCTACACCAATTCAGTGTGTGTAGATCTGAATCTGAAAAATCTAAGGGTTTTGTTTGCTTGATCGTTTAAACTGTAGTGTCCTGTGCCAGTTTAACTATCAAAACAAGCATATGATAATTATTATCATTTATATGTGACATTTATATGTGACAAAAATAAAGACGCAACATAAACAGGCATGCGTGACATGCAGGCAAGATGTGTTAAACAGTTGGTACAACAGGTAATAAAGCCAGGAGCCAGGAAGGAGATGAAAATAGGCAATTCTTTCATCTCAGAAATTAACATGGGTCATGGGTCACAGTACAATGGCTGTCGCATTAAGGAATTCATTATCATTATCTCCCAACAATTTAGTGTCTGCAGTGTCTGTTTATCCCTCTGTATAGAGTTGTTTTACTTTATATTTATACAAATTACATAGAGGGCAGGGCATGAGTGTGTTGACTGTTGATTGTCAATCTGTAGTTGATATGGCTGATGACCTTCATCTTTACTGTGCTGTTGAATCCTGATATGGGTTTGGCTGCCTCCATCGCCTTCTCCATGCTCACCGTCATATTCAGGACACAGCTGTGAGTGTTCATATTTTAGATAAACCAATCATCAGTATGCTTTTCAGTATCACTAAAGTTTTTGTCTAAATATTATGATTGACATACTCATTGACAAAAAATGCACATAGATAGAAAGATATATAAATGATTACAGGTGTGGTCTGATTACAATAGTCTTGCCCCAAGAAGGTGTAGAAGTGCTTCCATGGCTGCTCTATATAAAGGCTCTCCGATGCTACTTTTGGGTAGTGTACACCTTGGTGAGAAATTGTTGACTGCTAAACAAGCCTCTAAGACATATTTGCCCACAGATGGGCCTGTAGATCCTGCACATTCATAGGTTGCTGAAGCTGGTGTCCCAGCTGATCCCATTAATACCCGATTGGCAATATATCTGGTGTCCGGGCAGGCCAAGGAAGTGTTCCAGTCTGGCAGAGACAATCCTGGGAAACCCTTGTGACGAATATAATCCTGACAGTTGGAAGCCCTGCCATGAGAGGCAACATGTGGCCACAGGATGTCCTTTACATTTAGATAATCTGCTAGTTTTCCTCATATCACTACTAGGGGTGACTGAATGTCGTATGCAATGGTTCCCCAGATCATCACACCAACAGTTGTGGCAGGATTGAAGCACTCACCCTGCCCTACTCGAACCTGACTGTCTTTGGATCCTAAACAGAACCTGAATTTGTCTAAAGACTATATGGTTCCAGTCTGTAGCAGTCCAGGTTTCTTGTTCACGACACAACTGCAAACGAAGGTGACTGGCTGGCTGTCAATGACAGGACACATAATGGGCATGCGTCCTACTACTAAGCACCTGGAAATGATCTGGACAGAGACAGGGGTGTGTAGTGATGGTGCTAAATGTATCTGGATGATGGACAATGAAAGTGTGGGATGAAACGATATTCTCTGTTGGTGGCCTGTCTGGGCTGCCTGCAGCCTGTTCACCATGTGTGCATTCCCTCACAGAACCACTGTTCCCAACACCTCCTAACAGCTATGTCAGTTCAATAGTCAGCTTGCTATCATGCAATTGCAAGAGGCTATGTGGTCATTTCTGAATGGCATGTATATACATAGATTCTGGTAAAGATATGAAGAATATTCTGGCCTTAGTATTATTTTGGTCATATTACACACAAAATATTTGCTAGCCAAAACATATAGCTATTTGTTATCATTAACTTATCTCCAGCATGGACTTTCTTTTAAATATTTGCAAATGTCCATTAATGCATGCCAAAAACCAAAAGAAACTGGCTCTGACTGAAAGAATTTGCTGCTCAAGTTTTGGAAAGATGTTAGGGCATTATGGGAAAAGTAGTGCCTGTAGTGAATTTGTATGGCACGTCCTGTAGTTCTGCTCTGCAATCTAGCATAACATTTACTTTTTATGACTGTGATTTTAGTGGGCCACAGCAACACTTTACTGGGGCATGTGCTGGGTACTGGGGAATTTACTGGGTCTGAATGGGTGTCAACATAATTGTGGTCATATAATGTAAAGTTTTGTTTTTTATAATGTAAAGTTTTGTTTTTTTCTTTTTCAAATAACCTGTCAGTAGGTGCTTTGACACTAAAGATGCTGTTACCTGTCTTTGTTTCAGGCCCAGGTATTCCCTCCTTGGTCAGATTCCTGGAACTGACATTTATAAACCAGTGGAAGACTATAATCAGGTATACACTATACACTTAAACAGGTGTACTTGTGGAAGAAAAAGAAAACAAACTTATTTGGGTTAAGCAAATTGTAATAAGAAAATGTTTATTTTCTTGTACTTTGAATGCTTAATGATCTAACTTGTAGCTCAGTTTAAGTTAAGTGATGTTTAGTGAGTTTAGTGTATGTGACAAATTTTAGATACACAGCCTGGGAATCATGTTGGATTACAAGAAATAAGTAAATACAGTACCTCTGTATATCACGTTATATGAAATTTGTACCAGTAATGTGCCCACAAAAGTCACCAACAGCCCAATTAAGGCCATATTATTGATGTATCAGTCCACAGATTGGATAATTACCTATACATGACTACTAAATGGCATTGTAATAAAATACATAGATCTGCACTTGTGCTTCCATTCATTGTTGTTATTTGCAGAGGTGGCCCAATAACAGTTCAATTGTCAGGGTGTCTGATAAATGCTGTAAATGTATATTAGTAGATGTTTATAACTATGACATACCTGCGAAAATTATCTACTGGACTGTTTAGTGCAAGGCATGGTGTGTATGCTGATACCATTTCGATAATGAATGCTCCTCAGATGTTCGTGCTCAGCTAAATAGTTGAATGTAAATGATAAAAGTAGTCTACTAAAATTATTAATTCATGAGTTATCAGGGTATTACATTTAATAGTGTATATGTGTGTGTTGCAGGTCACACAGATTCCTGGTGTTGTGATTTTCCGTTGCTCTGCTACTCTGTACTTTGCCAATGCTGAGATGTACATAGAGCACCTTTATGAGAAGGTAGTGTCATGTACACATCCCCTTCCATATTATGTTCACTTATACAGACATCATCTATATATATAGAATACATTAGAATACATACCCACATATGTGTATATATATATATATTTCTAAAGGGTTTGGCTCTACCAAACTACAGTCACAGATGGAGGAACTGCTCTCAAAAGGGAACAGTTTGAAAAAAATTAAATGGGCAAGCCAGAAGGCTACTGGAAAAATGTTTTGTGTATGGATGAGGCCAAATTAAAGCTTTTTGGTTTAAATGAGAAGCACTATGTCTGAAGAAACTCTTTATCCACTTTTAGGACTTGTGAGAAAATCTGATGATGATTTAGGTCAAACATATGCAGATATATAGAACATTCCAAAGGTTTCACAACATTTTAAGGACAACTCTATATACTGTGTAACTATATTGTCTGTGTACAAATGTGTTTAGAGTGGGGTAGATGTGCCCAAAATCCTTTCTCAGAAGAAGAGACTGGAGGCAAAGCAGCTCAGGAGAGAGAAGAAAGAGGCAAAGCGAGCAAAGGCACAAGCAAATGTGAGAGTTTAAAAGTCCCTTTCTAAAACATATGTGGTGTGCCTGAGGTTTCCTCTGCATGAAAGGGTCATTCCATGAGAAGAGTGCCTTTAAGTGCATAACATTTGATAAGGTATATGAGAAATAATAATTCACCAAGAATTTGCCAAAGCTTATTACTAATTTAATTTATTTAAAACATATTAGATTTGGAATTCCATTTTTTCTGCATATTTCAAAATATTATGACCATATCCATGAACACAGTCAAGAAATTCTGTGTCAAATATTGACTGTAACATCCGTTATTCGGTTTCTTAGATGTATACCTGTTTCTACATTCACATAATATGATGTAATGCATTTTTAATTTAAATACCATTATTTAACTATGCCCATTATTTCTGATTTCCACCCCATCACATCAGCTTATTTGCAACATAAAACTAACGCACTGTCAATTTAAGGTACTGGACTATGGACCAGAAGGTGCAGGGTTCAAATCCCACCTCTGCCAAGCTGCCACTGTTGGATCCATGAGCAAGGCCCTTAACCAACAATTGCTTGGATTGTAATACTGCATCAACTGTAGGTCACTCTGGATAAGGGTGTCTGCTAAATGACACAAATGTAAATGATATAATGTAAGCCTTCTGAAGCTGAGCTCATAACTTTGTTAGTAAGGATAATAACAGCCATTTTACTCACAAATACTCCACCCTGTTACATTCCCCCATATGTGTAATATAGGTGACAGGGTTGGATTTTTCACTGTTAATGCCAAAACCCCCTACTAATGGCTCTCAGATATTGGGAATAGCATCACCATGCTTCCATAACATTGCCCAGTATTCACAGAGTGTGGTACCAGAGCCATTTTACTCACTGATCTCAGTACGATCTATGGGATGTTTTAATACAAAATAACATGTCAGCTCTTAGTGTTCCTCAGGTGTTGTTATATAATGTGTAGGATGTAGTGGAACATGCACTCATGTTGGATAAATAAATACAAAGTAAAAGCATATTTTGGTCAACTTGAAGAACGTAAATCATCTCTTAAAAATTTGTCATCTTTACGTATATTAATGTACGTTACTGTTTTGACAAAAACAGAATTATCCTGGATACTGTTACGGTTCACCATATTAAAAAGGCAGACGAACCGTGAAAATAAACATATAAGGGTTTTAGGACCCAAATTCAGTTAGGACCCAAATACCTGTATGAAAGTCCCCACTCACTTTAAGCGGCGTTCTCTCAGTTACCCGGGTCTCGTTTAGGTGTTTGGGGGTCCGGCCAGTTGTTATGATTCCTTTAGCAACATGGTATGGCAACTCGACCCGCTAAGTGCCCAAGTATGGAGCTAACGGGCGTGGCGGGCTCAGGTACGGAGCTAACATGCTCAGGTACGGAGCTTAAGGGTGTGGCATCCTGGGAAGTTAAAAAGGCAGGCAAACCGTGAAAATAAAAATATAAGGGTTTTAGGAACCAAATGCAGTTAACTCCAGATGGAATGGGTGAACCAAAATATAAATAAGTAAAAGAAACCAAAAATATCACCAAAAGAAAAATAAAATAAACCAAGAAAACCCACATTGTAAGCATACAGTGGCGCTATTCAAAGACACGCTTACGACGTGACTCTGCTGCACCAACGGTGTACGGGTCCGCACATGCACATGCTGGAAGCCCGAACGGAGTGTCCGCGAACGCGTGCCACAAAAACTCCTAATTAATGCTCACAGGATCGTAGCACGGACGCAGGGATGAAAAAAACAAGATTTAATAAAGTACAGCGTCGTTTTCAGCAAGCGATCACGTGGGGAATGTGTATCCTCCGATTGCGGAGGAGACGGAGGGGGTGACGGCGTGAGCGAAGGAGGAAGGAGGGGCGAGTCTTGCAGCCACGAGCGAGGCCCAAAAACAGCCAAGAAAGTCCAGCAAGAATGAACAGAAAATAACAACTGGCCCTACACTGGCAATCTAGACCCTATCTTACCAGACAGCCTCTCAACTGAACCCAACTAGCGATCTACAAATTGCTAATCTACCGTTTTCCCTAACCAAACCATAAATAGCGCTCAAAACGAAGCAAAAGAGCCGTGTGAGGGCTGGTGCAGCACGCCAAAGCGATAGTGCTGCTGAAGCAAAGATGCGACACCTGTGTGAGCCCAAAGGTGTGTTTAAGTAGGCCCACCAATAAGTGTCGCCACTTTCACGCATAATGCAGGAATTTTAATGACATATATCCTGATGTCTCTTGTAGTTGACACCAGAAAGTTAAACAATTGAAAAACTAAAGGATATACACATTTACAATCAAACGATTTGAAAATTTGGACATAATATGTTACGTTACGCCTATAAACTATTAGGAGTTGCTATCTGGCCACTAGTGGCCAGTAGTTAACCCGGTTTGGCGACTTGAGCAGCAACAGCGCGATTGTGCGTGCATCAGCCCTTCGAGGGCTTATTATTGACTGATTGGTGACACCTGCTGCTCAGCCCATATAAGCACACCTTTGTGGCTGGCATAGTGTCTCTGCATTGAACTTCATGCCGGAGAAGACGCACTCACGTGCTTACGCTGCTGACACTGATGGCTTTTGACAGCCCTTGCTTTTCTTGGTGCTTTATTTTGTTAGGGACAGCGGGTACGTCTGGGGACATTAAGGTCGCCAGACGGAGGTTGCTAGGAGGCAGCCTAGGTAGCTAGGGCCCTAGATAGGGTAGGGTCAGCTTTTATTTATTCTTTTATTTTAATTTTTCTGCCGGGCCGCTCTGCCTCCGCTGGCTCTTTCTCGCTCACACGCCGTCGCGCCCCCCTCGCCGCGATCGGGGGAAAAAACCCTTTTTAATACACCGATCGTGCTTAGAAGAGGGCGCAGAGTTTTTAAACTCGTCCTTTTCACTCCCTTCGGTCGTGCTGTGCTCCAGTGAAGCGTTTGGCCGGGAGTACACTTGGCACGGCTTCCTTTCGTTTCTTTGACGCACATGCCGCACTCCAGTTAGTGTTTAGCTGGGAGTATATGCGGTACTACGTCCCCTTTCTCCCCTTTGTCGTTTTATCAGTTATATTTAATTCTTTCAGTTTTTCTAAATCCTTTCCTTTGCCTCCCCGCGCCCGTTCCACACTCCAGTGAGCGTTTTGGGCGAGAGTATACGTGGTACGTGATCACGGGAGTTCCCTTCAGGTTTGCACGCACTGCGCATGTGCAGACCCCAAGCGCACCTTGCACAGCGGAGATTCGCCGTAAGCGTGGTCGTGAATACGAGCACTCTACGCTTACGGCGTTCCTTTCTGTCTTTAACGTTTTATTCATTCATTAGTTTCTCGGTGAACCTTTTTGGGGTTGATTAATTATTTTTTGGTTCACTACTTCCAGCTGCACTTGGGTCCCAACCCATTATATTTTATTTACACGGTTCGTCATCGTTTTTGACATGGCATACCGTAACATAAACCGTGTAAAATGCGGGGTTTTAGGACCCAAGTGCAGTGAGCTTGTGCAGAAAAGGATCAACCAAAAATAAATAAAAAAGGAAATGTGTGTGGGGAAAAAAGTGATAACGTGAGCAGGGAAACGTTACTCCCCGCTTGCTTAAGGGGAAAATGAACCCAGTAAGGAAGGCAGTCAATGGTGAGAGGCGCGGAAGCCACTGGGGGGAACAGGGAGACCACGAAGGCCAACGAGAGGAGCGAGCGACGGGATCTCGCCGATTATGGTTGGCGCATGCATGCTTGAGATCGCTGTATGGCGCAGCTACCACGCAAATGCTGCCCTCTAGCGTCGGCAGCACAGCTCCTAACATAATATTAGGATTAATAGGTCATTTTATATTATATTTTATGACTAACTTCTGAATTAGCTTACACTCTGTTCGTGTAAGGCTGGAAAAGAAATGGGTGTGTTGTAATGGTTGTGCCTGATGTGGACAATTCTATTGTTGATGTTAGGTGATAAATTACCAAAAAAAAATGTTTTCTTTATATGCAGATTTTATAAATACCCAACAATAAATACCTAAATCAAGTAACCTGAAACTGTATTCTCTAATCTGTACAGGGGGAGGTCCAAAATATCTCTGACCTTGAGCACAAATGTGAGATGACAGTGGTTGCAGGCCCAGAGCTTGACTTGAACCCTGATCCTGCTCTTCCCGGGGCTATTATTCTCGATCTGAGCCCGCTGAACTTCCTGGATACAGTAGGAGTGAAAACATTAAACAATGTAAGAATCTTCTTCCATATAAACAGCTAATGAAGTCTTTATAAACAGTTTACGAATAAGATATAAACATGACAGATGTGATTTAATGCACACTGAACTGTCTCTCTTTCAGATCCATAAGGACTTTGGGGATGCAGGAATTAAAGTGTTCTTATCAGGCTGCCAGAGTAAGTGATGATACAAATATTTAGGAAAGTCAGAGACACTGTGTGTCTCTGTAAGAGTGTTTTTCTGGTGGTGTGTGGATGTTGTGTAATTACATTGGTCTGATTATGTTTCAGAGTATTTTTACTGTTGTTACGTTTATATACACGTTCTACTGCTTAAAACATGAGGTCTTTACCTTTTTACAGACTAAAACATTGTTGCAGTATCTTGTATTTTGTATCTCATGGTGTGTCATGAAGACATGAAAAGAATGAAGATTGACATTATGATAAGCTTACTATGATAGTTTCAGCATGGTTTGCACTGATGCACTTTGAAAGGCCTATACTGTATGTGTGTGAATAACAGACAGTGAGCTAACATGTACACTGATCAGCCAAAACATCATGACCTCTTTGTCAGCAGTGATGTGTAGCTAGGAGGCATGTATTAAATTGTCATCCACATGAATGTCTGGATACAGAGCATCCCAGTAGAACACTGAACAGAATATCACATTCTATGCACTGGCTTGTCCTCTTCCCACAGTGCATTCTGAAGACATCACTTCCGCAGACAAACAGCACATGTAAACACATGTAATATGAAAGAAAACAGGACCAATCTGACAAGATAATCTTATTCCACTGCTAAAATTTAGATCCAGCAGCTACATGTCCATTATTGGCTCATACAATGGTGGACAGAGGTTAGCATGGCCACTCTGACTGGTCTGCGGCTTCATAGCCCCATGCCCAGCGGGAGAGATGCACTGTGTATTTTGACACTTTTCTCACATAACCAGGATTAAAATGTTTGGTGACTTGTGCCACAGTAGCCCTTGTTGGGTCAGATATCAGACTGAATACCCTTTGTTGCTTTCAAGCATCAATATTACTTGGGTGCACAAGATTCTGTCCCGTTTTAATTGTTTTTCATTACTGATCAGCATAATATAAATAGTATATAGTTATTGTATAGTTTAAAAAAATTAATTAATCAAAAGTAATCAGTATTTGGTATTTCACCTTTTGCTGTAATGACAGTATGCACCGAGCTGGCGTGGTCTCCAAAAGTTTGTGCAAAAATCTGATGATCCATGCAAGAAAACATCTTGTGCTGTTGCTGAATGCTTTGCTTTTTCTGTCTTGGTCCCCCATAAATGCTTGATGGGTTTACTTCAGGTGACCTTAGGAAAGTTGATGACAGTCAGCATTCTCCTCAATCTTCTTCAGTCTTTGAGTAGTTGTTGCAAGGCTTTGAGGTGTGTTTTGGGTCATTATCCTGCTGTAGTATGAATTCTTCACCTCAAAGGTCCAAACAAGCATTTTCAATTGTGTTGTCAGACTTGACTTTTGCGCTTGAATGTATATCCGAATCAGTTATACTATGAATTTTTAAACCAAGTTTATTTATAATGTAATATTGCTTTCTAGAATGTTGGAGGCTGTTACTGCATCAAATTGTGGATTCACTCAATATTAATGCCAGTGGTTTGGGAATGAGTTGTTCAGCAAGCACAAGTGAATAAATGTTTCATTAAGTGAAAATGTTTCATGGCACTAAACACAAGTGCCATGCACCAGTAGAGTACTCAGTCATCTCTCTCTCTCTCTCTCTCTCTCTCTCTCTCTCTCTCTGTCTCTAACAACTTATTAAAAATAAGATCACATATATAGACACAGTATGTTAGATCACCTTGCACCTTGTGCCTATTGTGCCTATCTATTACAACACAGTGGAAATGTGTATTGTAGTCAGACAAATCAGCAGTCCAGATCATTTTTGATTAAATCGATGCAGTTCTGCAGACCAAAAATGACTTTTGGAAAATGGAAAATGGCTCTTTTACAAAAACTGTAACTTTATTTTGAAAAAAAAAGTCAAAAGATTTGCTTTAGGTTACTGAGGCTAAGGCTATGGTTACAGGTAGGTGAATATTATTAACATTAATTAGCTACAGTGATCATTATGTCAATGGAAAGTCCCCAAAATAATAGAGGTGTGTGTGTGTGTGTGTGTGTGTGTGTGTGTGTGTGTGTTCATGTTTATATTACATTGTGGGGACTAAATGTGAGTCCCTTGCAGACCCTTTGCAGATTATGGCAGGTGAATATGTATTTAGTTGCCAGAGCTCTCCTTCTGCCCCCATGACAAAATATTTTTGATTTTCATGTTAAATATAGTATTTCATGTCATATAGTAGAAGTGGGGATGAGCTTTATGGAATTGTTTAAAGTATCTTTGCCATACCTGGAGTACATTGTTAATGCTGCACTGTGAGCACATTCTCTGCTCAAGAGGAAGGCATGTTTTCTTGTACCGGCCCGTTTTCATTACCAGATTGTGTGCACTGTGTGAGTCTGTACTGTCAGCTGAGTCCTACGTTTGATTTCAGTTACTGTGCTCAGGTGCTCTGCTACTGATTTATGTCCAGAAAAGCATTGCATCTAACTCTGGGTTAGGGTATGACTCTTTCTATGACTGAGGTCATTTTGCTTTTGGGAGTGTTTGGTTAACTTTGTCCCTCTCTCTCTCTCTCTCTCTCTCTCTGTCTCTTTCCTACTCAGGCTGTGTTATTGAAAGTTTAGAAAAGGGGGATTTCTTCCATGGAAAAGTCACTAAAGAGATCCTCTTTTCCACTGTCCATGATGCTGTTCTGCACTGCCAAGTGGAAAACAAGCAGGAGGTCAGACCTTAACACATCAACACACACACTTACATTAAGCTTAATTAAATGCCACGTTACAACCACTTTTACACAGCAGATTACTTTCATGACAACACTTACCACATGTACTCAGACACACACAGACTGGAATTACGCTTAATTAGAGCCCTGTAATAAGGAAACGCTACAGTAAGGCCAGCTGTGCATGGTAGTGCTCTTCAATAAAACCATTGGTGACTTTGTGCACAGAGCAAATGCACACATCATGCCTCATAAATGTTTATACCTCTTCCTGCAAAAAAACGTCTCAGACCTATGCAAAGCATCTTCAGGTTAGATGTTTTAAAAATCAACACTGTTTAGAAGGAATGTTTACCACTGCACTACAAATTATCTTGCTGTGCATTTAAAGCATTAGAAACTATTTCCTGAATTACTGGCTTTCTTTACTGATACCTGAGCTACAGGGTGTGGCTGAATACTTTAAAAAGAGAAAATGGCTCCTTGAATTGAATACTGAATAAGTGTATTCAGTGACCTATTATGTTAAAATACTAAGAAATAGCTGCATTTTCAGAATGCATTTAGGGCAGCAGCAGTTATTGGCTCATTCAAATTACATCTTGTTCGATTATAACAGTGAAAAATAATTTTAAAAGAACTGCATGTTAAACTGAAACTGAATGAAAATGCAAAAACTTAGGTCTGGGAATAGTTAAATTGTTTTATCAGTTATTTATAGCTTCTGTTATGATCCTAATGTTGACAGCAAAAGAAGAATACTGTTGCCATTTATAATATTATAAATGCTTTTTTTCCTGTTTT
>JAJAGP010002836.1:0-96310 GCA_025084515.1 Ancistrus triradiatus
TCTGTCCACACCTGACCCTCCCCTCTGCCAAAAGCAGCTGCTCCCAGAACCTCCACAGGAATCCCACAGCCCAGCTCTCTACACACAACCTCTGCCTCCTGCTGGTCAAAGGCAGCATCACACACTGTGTACCAGGTGTTCCCCTGCTGCACCTCCACTCTTCCAGAGCACCAATGAGGACCATCAGAGAGCCTGGACGCTCTGTGACCTGTAATCACACAATAATGTTGTGTTTTTGTGCTATCAATGATTATCAATAATAAGAGACTGCAAATGTAATTCTTAACATAACAATACATAATATTTTCAATTAATACACTGCTATTTCTTAAATTAGTTGATTGTTTTATGAGGACAAATCTTCTACCTGAGCATGTGGCTGCTATTATGTCACTATATTCACAGATACGTTTCCCCCATCCTAATGATCCACAGTTCTTCAGTGTAGACTCTGATCCATGACAGTCCACATTATCCATCCAGATTGTTCCTGATCTTGTTCCAACATGAACATCATATTGTGCATCTACAGCTTCACCACATCCCAGCTCTCTACACACCACTGTAGTGTCTCTCTCCTCCCAGAAGAAAGTACCACACACTCTTCCCCACTGTCCTCTATGATAAACCTCCACTCTCCCAGCACAGCGACTTCCTCCATCCACCAACCTCACACTGTCTGTAATCCAGAGAAAGAGAGACAGAGACAGAGATTAGAGATACCCTAAAGGATGACAGTATGACCTGCTCTACACTCCTGATATGACCCCATGTTATCTCTCAGGTAAACTCCATCACACCATCTAAGAGTGAAAAAGGTCTTTCCAATATTTCTCTGTAATGTTGCTAACCAAACCCAGCCATGTATGTATCTGTGCTACTACATCAGAAGGAATTAGCATTTTATATCATGGAAGCTTTTTAGATACATCTCCAGTCTCTTGTTGTATCTAAACTACATGTCCTCCCTGTATCAGTGTGGGTGTAGTCTGGATGCTCCAGTTTCCTCACACATCCCAAAGACGTTCGTTATGTTAATTGGTCATGTTAAATTGGCTTAGTGTGAAAGTGACTGTCTAGTATCGACATAGCCTTATTCCTGTCACACATAGCCATTGACATGAAATAAAATAAACACACAAATAATCATATCTAACCTTCTATCCTGCAGTTTCAACAATCTGAGTCTTATAACTGATTTTAAATACAGCAGAAGCCTGCTCTGCACTTTACCCACATTGCCTTATGTCACCTCACTGAGAGATGCTTTCTGATGGCTATAATCTATAATTGCTACAACTGAATAAAAAACACTAATCCTTGCTTAAAAATCTTTAAAATAAAATTAACCAAGCCCTGTCTAGCTGACAGCCATAATAAAATCTATTTTCTTCACAAAAAATACATGTAAATAAATTCAAAGGTTTAAAAACATCACATATTAAAATAAAGACAAGCATCTCTGTAGGTGGATGGATTAAAACTTCCTCCTATTGGCCAAATGTCGAGTCTCTTGGTGCCTCCAAATAGTAACAGAAGACAGATCTTTTTATTCAGCAATTAAAAAAGGGCTGAGAACAGATCTTTTAATAGAAGGTGTTACTGGCAAGTAGGATAATATACTAGTATGAGAATATTAAAATTCACTACATAAGTTCTGTTAATGACTGCCCACTGAATGTATTTGTCCTCCAGGGGCAAAGGGAAAAATATGCTTGGTTGCTGGAGCATGTGCAGTGTGTGTGTGTGTGTGTGTGTGTGTGTGTGTATGTGTGTGTGAGAGATTTGGATATCGAAGTACCGAGAATGGAAGGCCACTGATTAAGTTGGGATGTTCATCATATTCAGCTGCTTGTGTCTGCTTTATTGACTATCTTTTACTTATTATCATCTGAGTTTAGATGAACCCTGGGCATGCTTTGGTTACACTAACATGTAGTAATAAACAACTTAACAAGGTGTGATTGCTTAACAGAATTTAAAAAAATACATGCAAAAAAGTTCTTCTTGTACTTCTCATTCAGACATGTGTCTCACATCAAAAAAGTAAAACCATATATGAATAAATCATCATGTTTCTGCTGGAAGAATTACATTTCAGGAAAGGGGAAAACACGTCTGTCAATGGTTAAAAAACTTTCTTCTGGCTAGTATAGGAAGCAGCAGACACTAACTATCTATATGGAATACAGAAATTGTAAAGTCAAGGAACATTATCTTCAAATGCAGATGGTATATGTTGAACACCGTACACATTATATATTATTGCGATACTCCTAACAGATAAGCAAAAGATAATAACCCAAACTTACCAGCACACACCAGCCCCACATCGTTGGAATGGGAGCAGTTGTGGTTGAGTGTAGATGATGTTGGACAGAAAAAAATCTGAGATTCGTTTCCTCTACACTGAAGCTCCTCTGTCCACACCTGAACCTCCCCTCGGCCAAAAGCAGCTGCTCCCAGAACCTCCACAGGAATCCCACAGCCCAGCTCTCGACACACAACCTCTGCCTCCTGCTGGTCAAAGGCAGCATCACACACTGTGGACCAGGTGTTCCCATGAAGCACCTCCACTCTCCCAGAGCAGTGATGAGATCCACCAACCAATCTGACTCCTGAAATACGGCAGTTAGAGAAGTTCAAGCATATATTAATTGCAGTGGAGTGTCATATATTTACAGTGGTGCTAGAAAGTTTGTGAACCCTTTAGAATGTTCTATATTTCTGCATAAATATGACATAAAACGTCATCAGATTTTCACACAAGTCTTAAAAGTAGATAAAGAGAATCCAGTTAAACAAATGAGACAAAAATATTATACTTGGTCATTTATTTATTGTGGAAAATGATCCAATATTACATATTATTGAGTGGTAGAAGTATGTGAGCCTCTGCTTTCAGTATCTGGTGTGACCCCCCTGTGCAGCAATAACTGCAACTAAACGTTTCCTGTAGCTGTTGATCAGTCCTGCACACACAATTTTAGCCCATTCCTCCGTACAGAACAGCTTCAGCTCTGGGATGTTGGTGGGTTTCCTCACATTAGCTGCTCGCTTCAGGTCCTTCCACAACATTTCCATTGGTTAAGGCAAGGACTTTGGCTTTGGCCATTCCAACACATCACTTTATTCTTCTGTAATTATTCGTGGTAGAACGTCTTGTGGGTGCTTAGGGCGGTGTCCTTGGCTGATGACCACCTTCTCTTGGGATTCAATTCATGGACAAGATGTCCTGACATGTTTCCTTTTTAGAATTCTCTGCTAATCATCAGAAAAAATTTTTCATTGTTTCCTCAATGAATGGCCAAGCTGTCCTGGCCCGAGCAGAAAAACCACCATGTTTCTCAGATGGGATAAGTTCTTATTCTGGAATGCAGTGTTTTCCTTTCTCCAAACATAACGCTTTCTTTTAACCAAAGAGTTTCGATTTGGTTCACTCATCTATCGCACAAAACATTCTCTTCCATAGCCTTCTGGCTCGTTCCACCGCTCTTCACAAACTGCATATGAAGCATCAATGTTTTTTTTGGAGAGCATTGGCTTTCTCCTTGCAGGCCCTGCCAGGCACACCATTGTTGTTCAGTGTTCTTCTGATGGTGGACTCCTGCACATTAACATTAAGCCAATGTGAGAAGGCGCTTCAATTGCTTAGAAGTTAACCCTGGGGTCCTTTGTGACACGCCTTGCTCTTGGAGTGATCTTTGTTGGTCGGCCACTCCTGGGGAGGTAACAATGGTCTGGAAATTTCCTTCCTCCATTTGTACACAATCCTGTCTGCTGTGGATTGGTGGGAGTCCAAACTCTTTAGAATGGTTTTGTAACCTTTTCCAGCCTGATGAGCATCCAACAACTCGTTCTCTGAGCTCCTCAGAAATCTCCTTTGTTCTTGACATGATACACTTCCACAAACATGTGTTGTTTAGAGCAACTTTTGATCTATCCCTGTTCCTTAAATAAAACTGTGCCCCACTCACACCTGATTGGCATCCCATTGATTGAAACACCTTACTCTAATTTCACCTTCAAAGTAACAGCTAATCCTAGAGGGTCACATACTTTTGCCACTCACTAATATGTAATATTGGATCATTTTCCTCAATAAATAAATGACCAAGTATAATATTTTTGTCTCATTTGTTTAACTGGGTTCTCTTTATCTAGTTTTAGGACTTGAGTGAAAATCTGATGATGTTTTAGGTCATATTTATGCAGAAATATAGAAAATTTTAAAGGGTTCACAAACTTTCAAGCACCACTGTATATATTTATAGAACTGCTTACCTGAGCAGGTGACTCCAGCATCTTTTTTATGATCACAGTTATGTTTACCCCATCCTTTTGACCTACAGTTCTTTAATGTAGACTCCGTTCCATTACAGATCACATCACTCATCCAGATTGGTCCTGATCCTGGTCCAAAGTGAGCATCACCCAGAGCATCTACAGCATCACCACATCCCAGCTCTCCACACACCACTGCAGCATCTCTCATATCCCAGAAATCATCACACACTGTTCCCCACTGTCCATCATGATAAACCTCCACTCTCCCAGCACAGCGACTTCCACCATCCAACAGCCTCACTCTGCCTGCATCAGAAAACACATCAGTGAAGGAAAAAGCAAAGAATTGTTAAATCGTATACCAAGAAATTAAAAAAGAGATTAACAGCAAATGATTTAACCCTTACCTGAACAGACCAGCCCCACATCGTGGAATGGGAGCAGTTGTTGTTGAGGGTAGATGATGTTGGACAGAAGTGAATCTGAGATTCGTTTCCTCTACACTGAAGCTCCTCTGTCCACACCTGACCCTCCCCTCTGCCAAAAGCAGCTGCTCCCAGAACCTCCACAGGAATCCCACAGCCCAGCTCTCGACACACAACCTCTGCCTCCTGCTGGTCAAAGGCAGCATCACACACTGTGGACCAGGTGTTCCCATGAAGCACCTCCACTCTGCCAGAGCAGTGAGAACCACCAACCAGTCTGACTCCTAAAATATTGTCATGAGAAATATATGTAACTATGCACATTAAGTATATACAGTACGTACCTGTATGCATGTACATGAGCACTCTGAGGTGGGACAGCGATCTAATACACTAGCCCACCACTGCAGAGACCAGAGTTTTATCCCTGTAGTGCCATCCAGCCAATCCATACACAGTCAAGACTGACAATTAATAATGAATTGTTAATAAATAATGAATAATGGCTGAATAGTGATCATCCCCCGATACTGTAACAGTGATCACTTTAACATTATTTAAACCAAACTGAGCTGTTGTATTTGTATCCATTTTTTCAGATTTATCTTGTTTTTTTTTTAGCATTTAATATTTATTTTTCAATTAAGGCTGTATTAAAAAGCATTAATGTTATATTTTTAAGCAAACCAACTAACCAATTCTATTCTATTGTAAGGTGTCTGTTAGCAGTGTTGCAGAGACAGAATTGTTTTCACTGACTAAATAACTAAGATAATGGCTAAATGGTAAAATGAAAACATTAACTAATAATCTAGATGTGACAGAACAGATTATAACCTAACATTTCTTGTATCAACATGTGCCTTGCGAAAGTCTGTTCAAAACTGTTTGTAAATACCAAGGCATATTCACAGTCAACTAATTCAACAATATTGCTGACTCCCAGCTGTTGTATGATGCTCTCATAATATCTGCACATAGTGAGATATTTAAAAAAAAAAAAACTTCCTGTTCTTCTCCTTCATGATTATTTGTGCTTTTTACCCAACTCAACTCCTAACAGGGTTTTAGTTGGATGCTGTTCTTGGGAAGTTGTGTATTTGTACTAGCCTGAGGTAATGTTACTAAGAATGTTATGACACATTAGAATGTGAAAACAAAAGTAAATAGGGATTTGGGACCCAACTGCAGTTAGCTCCAGATGGAATTGATGAACCAAAATAGGTAAATGAAGGAACAAAAGCAACTAATGAAAGAAACAAAAGGAAAAGAGCGAGCAAACAATGAAGGACCCAAGGCTCAATCCCTGGTTGCCGATGCCAAGGACGAACAGTCTAAGCTCAAGCCAACAGGGCCAGTCCCGCCAAAGCCAATGAAAAAAGTTCACCTCGCTGGGCGAACAGGCGCCAATGACCTTGATTTCATGACTTTCTTTAATGATAAGATTCCAGATGCAGCACTAGTGAAGACATCTGTTTAATTAGCTGTAAATCAAGCCTAGAATCTTTTACCCCAACTACTAATACTGAACTATTCGTACGGATCAGCTCATCTAAGTCATCAATGTGTTTATTAGATCCAATTCCTACACGTTTACTCAAAGAAGTGATAAGGTCATTGTAGGAGGTCAATGAAGGAGACCGCGGCACAGGGGTCGGCGTAAACGACCGTGGCGCGGGGGTCGGCGGTGTTGAGGAATAAATGAGTAAAGTACTGAATAAGTAAAGTTAAACTTTATTGAACACTGCTCTTGTATGTTTTACATTGTAAGCAGAAATCAGTAAATCGTGTTACTCAGTTTGAGGTATCATTTAATTTGGGCATGGCTGAAGGGGTCTGAAAATGGGTTTTATTCTTAGGGTAATTAATTTATGTACATATGAAAGACAGAAGAAAATAAGGCCTTCCTGCTGGAACATGTGATTATATTTTGTATGAGACCATCCTAGTGTTCCATCTTTTATTGTTGCAGGTTGATTTAAACATTGCTCTGGACTGGAAGAAATAATATCTACATTTTTCCTATCTCTAGGAGATCCAGAGATCCATGGATTGTTGTTAATGATACTGATGATAAATGTGAATGCACAAAATGAATTTAACAGATATTATGTGAATAACGAAATTAGAAATGGGGGTCCCAATGTAGGATAATGTTGTTTGTTCTGTTTTATTGTTTTTGCTTTGAAGTTATTTCATCTAATAGGTAATTGAGGAGCAACAGAAACTGAAGTATTCATCAACTACTGGACACAGTGGATCCATGCTAATCATCAGTGAAGTGCTGCCTGCATGACAATAATTACAATTTCTCTTTTTATCTTTGTGGAATTTTGTACAAGAATTGGTCCTTGACAGTTGAGTCTAATATTAATGCAAAGGTGATGAAGTATAAATTATTTAAAGGTTCTAGCCGTTCAGAACGACATGTATTGTTCATTTGTTATTTGACAGGGACAGTGCTGATTATTCAATGGATAGATTACTGTAAACGAGCTAGAGTTAGCCACGAAGGCTAGTTTTATATGTAGTTCCGGACTAATTTTAAATGGTAACCTAAAAAATAACTCAGCTGATGTTAAACATCATTAATGAATATACACAAAACCAAAAACACAAAAGAGCAGCAGGAATGATCAATGAAAATGAATAGACTAGTAGGTACACTTAGATTATTAACAAGTCACAATTTTAATCAGACCAGCAGCAACAATAATAATAACAACAACAACAACAACAACAACAATAACAACAACATTACCTTTATATAGCACCTTTCACAAGACCCAAGGTCGCTTTACATTAATAGCAATTAAACAGATGCAGTAGAAGAGTGTTGAAAATACTAAGAGAAAAGATGAGTTTTTAATTGAGTTTTAAACAGAGAGAGAGGTGATAGAGCGCAGAGAAAGAGGGAGCGAGTTCCAGAGCAGGGGGGCAGCCACACTAAAAGCTCTGCCTCCCATTGTGGAAAGCCTAAACCTGCGGGTGACCAATAGACAGGAATCAGATGACCGTAAGGTGCGGGAGGGAGTGTAGTGATCGAGCAGACCAGACATATATGCAGGGCTTAAGACATGCATGGTACGGTTCGGCATGTAAAAGGGCTGACGAACCGTCCAAAACTAAATAAGAAGGGTTTGGGACCCAATTGCAGTTAGCTCCAGATGGTATTAATGAACTGAAATAAGGTTAAATAAATAATAAAACTGAAATAAAACAATACAAATTAATAAATAACAAAAAGGGAAGTGAGTCTCTGTGTGTGTGTATGCAGAAGCCAGCAAATGTGCGATCAGGCAGTCACACACACAGAGAAACAAGCCGCACTTGCAGGAGCAAGAGGAAGGAGGGGGTAAAAATCCCCCACTTGACGTCAGCGGTGCTGAACGCGCTGCTGCACGTCAGCTCTGCAGGGAGAGAGACAGAGGGGGGCGTGTGGCCCGATCGCTGCTCAGTGCTGTGAGAGCGCCGAGCAGACAGCGAGGCTGAATACTGGCGCAGATCGGCGCGTGGCGCTGGGAAACGCGAGGGAGGAAGAGGATGGAAATAAAACAAAAGTTATTTAAAGCTCTCCCTTCACTATCTAAGCCCTGCGATGACTTTTACCTCACGCTTCCCAGCGTTACTGAATCTAGGCTCCTTCACGAGCCTAGATTATCCCACTGTCCCTGCAAAAGAAATAAAAACGAAAGGAAAACGAACTGAACAAAAGGCGGAAGCGCGGCGCTCTATAAAGAGCGAAGAATGAGGTGGATGAGGTCTGCAACACGAATGGCAAAAGCGGCGTGTGCAGTCAGACAAACAAAGAAATGAAACAAACGGGGGAAAGAAACGCAAGCGGGAAATGCAAAATGGCAGAAGTGAGACGGGTGAGGTCTCGAAGCACGCAACTGCCAATGAGTCCCTATTCAAACGCTTTAGCGGGGGATCGGGGCTTATGTGGCGTGCTGGGGTCAGATGATTCGACAGCTACTGCCCAGTGGCTAAGCTCTTAAATAGCCAAAGGCAGCAGCTGAGGATCATTTGCCTGTGATTGAGCTACTTACTGACAGGGAGCTCAACCACAGCGGCTGCCAGGAGTCATACGAGGAATGTAGAGCGCTGCCACCCTCTACAGTCCATACCTGGTATGACGGTATGGACTCCTGACAGTACCCCCCCCAAAGGGCGGCATCCCGACGCCCTTAAGCGTCCATCCAGGCGCCCTCTGGCCTGACGGGACACGCTCAGGGTTGAGCGTCTGACGGAGAGGGAGGCCCTGGCTAGCAGGGCCAACCCCCACAAGGGACTGAACGTGGGAGGGCGGGGCAGGTCATGGCCGGCCCAACGCCCAAATAGGGGCTCAATGACCAGGCCTATCGGCCTCTTGGCCAAAAAAACTGACCACAGGCAACTGAGGAGCAGCACTCAGTAGCTCAGAGGCAGAGGTCAGTGGTGCAGGAATGGGGCTGGACGCCAATGACCCCACATCAGGACTTCGCCGTAGTAGGGGCGGAGCTCGGTGCTGGCAGCTCAGGGGCGGGGCGCGGCGATTCATAATCGCAGCCCGGTGCTGGTGGCTCAGGAGCGAGGACTCGGCCCAGCGAGACCCTTAAAAAAAAGGTAGGGGCTAGGCGTCTAGCCGGACGGACAAAAGAGCACGTCCGTGGTCGCCCCGAAGGAGCGGGGACGACCGTGGAGTGCTTAACAACAGCGCTAGGAGGCGCTGAAAATCGGTCTAGACCGAGGCGCAGGGATCGGGGCCCATGATCGCGGGGCAGCAATCGGTCTTTGTGACCGTGGTGCAGGGACTGGGACCAAACGATTGCGGCGCTAAAAACTGGTCTAGAGCGATGCGCAGGGGTCGGCGGCAATGACCGGTGCGCACAATCCCCAAGCGTGGAGCTCTCCGGCCAGGACGCGGGGGTTAGGAGGCGCAACGAACTCCTGTACGGGGGCCAGGCGGGCGCCAGTGGTGCAAACGTGGAGACCAACAGCTCCAACACGGGACCAAGCTGCGCGGCGGGCCCAGGTACGGGTCTAGGGGGCACCATAGAATCAAGCACAGGGTCTGACTGCTCTGGTGCGGAGCTTGACAGCGCGGCGAGACCAGGTTTCATCACTAGAGGGCGCTGAGTGCTCATTTTCTAGAGCTCGTCAGCTCAAGCGCACTCGTGAACGGGGCTAGGCGGCGCTATAGGCCCTCTCCGTGGAGCCAGAGTGCTCATACCACGGGGCTTGTGGGCACAATACACACCTGTACGGGCCAGGCAGCGCTGAATGCCTCTTCGTGGAGCTTAAATGCTCAAACACGGGGCTTGAATGCGCGGCGGGGCCCAGGTACAGGTAGGGACTAGGGGCGCCATAAGCTCAGGCACGGGGTCTAACTGCCCTGGTGCGGAACAAGAGAGCGCGACAAGCCCAGGTTCGCCACTGGAGGGCGCTGAGTGCTCACTTACATTAGAAGCGCAGCGCACTCGGAAACTGGGCTAGGTGGCGCTAAAGGTCCTGGCAAGGGAGCAGGTGGACTCGAGCTGTAGTTAAGCTCTCGCCTCTTCCTCTCATGCTGCTCAAGGCGGGCTTCAGCCAGACCGGCCAGCCCAACCAGGTGACCAAAGGAAGAGGCAGGTGGTAAGGAGCGCAACTCGATGTTCACCTCCTCATCAAGCCCATTCTTAAATGGGTTGATAAGGATCTGTCCCTCCAAGTCACAATCAGCGGCTACGGCCAGAAATTCATCCACATATTCCCGCACGCTCCTGGAACCTTGGATGATGTCAAAAAGTGAGGTGGGAGGAGGTGCAGGAATAAGTGGCTGGAGATCCAGATGGACTATGCCGCTTTGATAGCCCATCTGAACCCCAGAAGGACGCCGGCGGTGACGGCGGCGAGGGCTGGGCACTTTGGGAGGGTCAGGATAGAAAAAATCCTCAGCGTTGTGGCCACAGATGCTGAGGGGCCCCCTTAATGCCAGCCGTGACCCGGGTAAAACAACCCGCCGTCTACGGCATCTGGGGACCTCCATACTGGAGGTCCAGGAGCTAACGCTGGGTCCCCTAGTTGGTCGGATCATTCTGTTACGGTTCGGCATGTAAAAGGGCTGACGAACCGTCAAAACTAAATAAGAAGGGTTTGGGACCCAATTGCAGTTAGCTCCAGATGGTATTAATGAACTGAAATAAGGTTAAATAAATAAACTGAAATAAAACAATACAAATTAATAAATAACAAAAAAGGGAAGTGAGTCTCTGTGTGTGTGTATGCAGAAGCCAGCGATCAGGCAGTCACACACACAGAGAACAAGCCGCACTTGCAGGAGCAGAGGAAGGAGGGGGTAAAATCCCCCACTTGATGTCAGCGGTGCTGAACGCGCTGCTGCACGTCAGCTCTGCAGGGAGAGAGACAGAGAGGGGCGTGGCCCGATCGCTGCTCAGTGTTGTGAGAGCGCCGAGCAGACAGCGAGGCTGAATACTGGCGCAGATCGGTGCATGGCGCTGGGAAACGCAAGGGAGGAAGAGGATGGAAATAAAACAAACGTTATTAAAGCTCTCCCTTCACTATCTAAGCCCTACGATGACTTTTACCTCACGCTTCCCAGCGTTACTGAATCTAGGCTCCTTCACGAGCCTAGATTATCCCACTGTCCCTGCAAAAGAAATAAAACGAAAGGAAAACGAACTGAACAAAAGGCGGAAGCGCGGCGCTCTATAAAGAGCGAAGAATGAGGTGGATGAGGTCTGCCAACACGAACGGCAAAGCGGCGTGTGCAGTCAGACAAACAAAGAAATGAAACAAAACGGGGGAAAGAAACGCAAGCGGGAAATGCAAAATGGCGGAAAGTGAGACGGGTGAGGTCTCGAAGCACGCAACTGCCAATGAGTCCCTATTCAAAACGCTTTAGCGGGGATCGGGGCTTACGTGGCGTGCTGGGGGTCAGATGATCCGACAGCTACTGCCAGTGGCTAAAGCTCTTAAATAGCCAAAGGCAGCAGCTGAGGATCATTTGCCTGTGATTGAGCTACTTACTGACAGGGAGCCTCAACCACAGCGGCTGCCAGGAGTCATACGAGGAATGTAGAGCGTTGCCACCCCTCTACAGTCCATACCTGGTATGACGGTATTGTGACTCCTGACAATGCAATGATTTAAATGTTAGCAGTAGGATTTTATATTTGATGCATTGATGGATGGGCAGCCAGTGAAGTTGCTCAAGTACAGGAAGGAGTGATGTGTCACTTTTCCTTGTTGAAGTTAAAATCCTTGCAACAGCATTTTTGAATAAGCTGTAACGGCCGGAGAGTTTTAGATGGGAGGCCATAAAGGAGGGAGTTACAGTGGTCAAGCCGAGAGACCACAAAGGCATGGACCAAGTGCATCAGCGACCTTAGGGGATAGCAGCGGGCGGAGTGCAATACTGCGTAAATGGAAAAAGGTGTTTTGACTTCGAGAGAGATCATATGTGAGGCTCAAAGGACAGAAGAGGATCAAAAAGGACACCAAAATTATGAGCAGAGACAGAAGGAAGAACCGAAACATCACCAATAAGGAGAAACAGGGTTTAAAAAGAGATGATAGAGCTGATTTTGTGCCAGTAAAGAGGAGTTCTGTTTTCTGGGTATTTAGGAGAAGATAGTTTGCCCGAAGCCAGGAATGTAGATCATTAAGACACCTAGTGAGACAGTCTGGGGGAAAGGAATCAGATGGTTTAAGACTGACATAGACTTGAGTGTCATTTCAAGCCAATGTCACCAAGGGGGGTGATGTAGACGATGAACAATAGCGGCCCAAGAACTGAACCCTCTGGAACACCCTGACGGATGGGAACAGAGTCAGATACATGGCTTCCTATACGAACAAAATGGCGCCTATCGGTCAAGTATGATGTGAACCAGGATAGTACTGAGCCAGAAAGTCCAATGTTAGAAAGTCTAGACAGAAGTAAGTCGTGGTTTACAGTATCAAAAGCAGCAGTAAGATCAAGCAGAGATAGTATGGAGACCTGACCTTTATCGGCAGCAAGAAGAAGATCATTAAGTACACATAAGAGAGTGGTCTCAGTACTGTGATGGGGACGAAATCCAGATTGAAAAGTTTCAAAAACATGGTTTGAAAACAAAAAGTCAAGTAGCTGAGAGGCTACGACTCTTTCAACAACCTTGGAGATGAATGGGAGAGTTGAGATGGAACGGAAGTTACCAAGAACAGAACTATCAAGGTTGGGCTTTTTAATAAGAGGAGTAACAGCAGCTAGCTTCCATGAGGAAGGAACACATCCAGTAGGGAGTGCAAGATTGATGAGATGACAGATAGGCTCAGATACAGAAGATGCACAGGACTGTAAGAGAGAGGTGGAAACTGGGTCAAGTGTTGAAGTAGTGGGCCTAGAATTAGTAATGATTTTGGAAATGAGAACTGAATCGACAGAAGAGAAGGAGGAGATACAGATGTGAGAAAAGGAGGTTCAAATGGTGGAGCATCCTGTAGATCCCAGTAAATGTTTGAAACCTTGTCACTGAAAAAATTTAGAAAGGCAGTACACAAATCGGGTGAGGCAGTGGTAGAGTCACGAGGGCGTGAAGAAGCTTATTAGCTAGGGGAAAAAAGCCGCTTGGGATTCTGACCAGCTTTCTTAAATACCTCAGAATAGTAAGATGAGCGCGCCTTATTTAGTGCCGCCTTATAATTAGAAACATGTTCAGTAAATGCCATAATATACATCATATATAAATCACCAGGCACTTGCCAAGTCTCAGTCAGAAAACATACATCAAGATGGTGTTCACCAATGAAGTCCAGGAGAAATGTAGCTTTATCGGTGACTGAACGACAGTTGAACAGGCCGACGTTGAGGGGACAGCGTGAGGAAGATGGGAGAGTGTAAGATGGAGTGCTGGTCCGAGGCACCACCTGCAGAACGCTGAAGTCCACTCCACGAGGTGTTCTATATGGCCGTCTTCTGGATCCCAGAGCTGTAATCCAAACCTCAAGAGATCTAGCCCTGGGGGCAGCAGGAGGGAGATGATGCCTTCGACCACGATGGATATAACGTGGTCTTCTTGTAATCCCAATAGAGCAGCACAGGCGGTAGATTGAAGGATCCAGACGATGTGAGGAACATAGACAGCGGAGATCATCAGAGGAGTATGCAAGTTGAGAACTGGGATGGTTGTCAGCTGCACCAGTAGTTGCTACTACGGCAGTATGGAGTTCGAAAAAGTAAACGAGAAACAGTAGCGTTGTGACGTACATTATGACTGCAAGCCACTCAGCAAAACCATCATAGTGGTGCTGTAGCCGCCGGTAAGAGTGAATGATGATAATTAGCGAAGCGTAGCAATCGCGATACGAAGCCACGTTAGCCAACACACAGCCAAGCAGCAGCCAGACAATCAGACAGCACCTTCAGTAGTCGAAGAAAACTGACAGCAAACAGCAAAATGAGCAAAAGAAATTTACTCATCTCCCAGTCGCTCGGGCCAGGTAGTATGAAGAGGGCTCGTAGACAAACGTAAAGCAATAAAAACAGCAAGCCAAGCCGGCTAGAGCTCCATAAGCAGCGCTATCGGGAGTGTAGCAGCAAACAAATCCCATATAAGGTCACAGCTGGTGAATCACAGGTAAGAAAAGCGGAAAAAAGAAAAGAAAAAGCGGAAAAAGTAACCGTAAAAGTAATAGAAGTCCAGTGAGAAGCGGCAATGTTTACACACACGCTCGACGTACTCTCAACCGGAAGTGAGCCCAATGAAGCAACAGAACGATAAGTAGTATTTTCTCTGATATAGATCAGTAATTAATTACATTGTTTAGATGCTGTTACAGAGAAAGCTTATTTTCTCTCTATAACTCTATTTTCATGAATAAATTCTTGCATCATCAGCATGTAGCCAGATCTCTACCCAAGGACAAACAGTGGGCAAATTAAAGACCAAATAAAAGTGGTCCAAGTATAGATCTGTGTGGAACACCAGTAGTGGTGTTAAGTGCAGTGGATTTATGGTTATGAGCTTTCACATGTTGGGTTCTGGCCTTTAAGTGTGATTATTTAAATTTAAGACAATTAGCTGAAAAATTAAAGGATGACAGTTCATTAAGGAGTATTATTCAACGTGTTAAATTTTTTGTTCAATAAATTTAATGCTGATTGCTGTTCAAGTGGTAAAATTTGGACCATTTGTAATTGAATGTTGGATTTTAAAAAAAGAGGCTAATGGTGCTGCTGTAAACCAGAATCAGGACAGTGCAGGTGAAAATCATACTGTATAGTCAGGGAGAACTCACTGGGTGTTGTTAGGGCCTACACTTTGGCCGTTAGTGGCCAGTGTTGGTCCTTCTCAGCAGTGTCTGCTCTCCCCACTTTTCTGGGGATTCCCCTTAGCTGACAGTAGAGGCCACTGTTGGCTCAGTTATCGTGTGGAATCCCCACATACCAGTGCATTCACGTTGGCATTACTGATTGGCAATGTGATTGCGTTGGGAAGTGATTGTACCTGTCAGTAGTGCTATTTAAGAACACACTTTGCCACTGACAAGCGCCGCATCCTCGCCTACCGCTTGCTTACTGTTCGCCTTTCGCTATGGCTTATAGCTTTTGATCACTTTCTTGCTGCTCGGATCTTTCCTCCTTTCTCTCCAGGGACAATGGTACGAGTTTCCCCGCAAAGGGGGGGACTTGAGTAAAGCGGAAATGCTTGAGGTAATTGCCAGGGTTTTTAGATAGGAAAGGGAAAGTTCATTCACACTTTTGAGTGGCGTTAGGCCATCTGGAAGCGTCTTTCTCCGAGCAGCTTCAGCAATCGCGGCTCGGCCGCTCTTCTGCACTTGTGCGCATCTCCTCGGCTTTGGTGCCACACTCCAGTGAGCGTTCAGCCAGGAGTATCCGTGGTATGTGTCTGCTGGGGACCCGCTTCAGCCTCATGCTTCCTTTGGTACAGGGAGGAGCGTCACACGCTCTCTGCAGGCTTTCCGCTCGGACTCATGCTCCCATGGAATCGGGAGGACCGTGAGTTTCCTCTGCCTATATCTCAGATTCTGAGTCACTCGCTGTAACTCTGAACGCGCTGTGGTCGCACTGTGCACGCGCACCCTCAGTACACTTCGGCTTTTTCTGGCGCAGCCGAGCTCCAGCGAGCAGAGCTCAGGCTTGAAGCGCTCGGATCCTTTCTACGCATGCGCGAACCGCTGTTCGCGTTCCACGCTTTAACCTCGTTGTTATTCGTGTTAATACGTCCGTTTTGGTCACGCTGCCTATCAGCATGCATCTTATATTTCCTTTGGCTTCCGTCCTTGTTTTTAGACGGTTTAAACCTTATTCTGAGTACGCCATAGGCGTCTCCTTCGTCTGCCGTTCTGCTTACCTGCTCTTCCTCCCGGGTCCTAGTGTCTGGCGCCGTGGCAAGCCTTGATTATGCTCACCTCTGACACTAAGCTTCGGAGGTTCTATTCCCAGGTCCTGCATTAACTGCAGGCTTGGTTATTATTTATTATTGCTTATCATTTATTTTGGTTCACCAGTTCTATCTGGAGCTAACTGCACTTGGGTCCTAACTCTGAATAAACTAATATATTATTAAAAAGAAATATTTGTTCATTATTTTATTCTTTAACGGTTCGCCAGCCCTCAGCATCATGGCATACCGTAACAGGTGTAACTCAATTTAACGTCGCTACAGAGGCCCACAGGCTGAGGTCTTTGTTACGGGGGGCCTGGGGAGACGCACCGAAAAAAGGGGAAATAACAGACTCAAGTGCGGGGGTCTACACCTAACGATCAAAAGGAGGGGATACATAAAAGAAATCCTGTCACTGAGCGGCGAAGCTACTGAAGGCAGCCCGTCACGGGATTCGAAGCCAGAGTCACAGTCTCCGGGGGCGGGAAAGCTACCACTGCACCACGGATTCTGTGACCTGAAAGGGGAAAATAAAGGCAATAAGCCTACGGGCAAACTGAGGAGTCGCTTCCTGGCGATCTCAAACAAAAGAGGATTTTTATAATAAATGTTGATGTAAAAAGGAAAACAACAGGCAAACGAAAAAGGCGGGATTAAACCCGTCAAAGCTCTATACTGAGCTGTAGGGAAAAAAGGGCACGCACAGCACTCAGAGCGCGAGCGAGCGTTTTTATGTGCGTGGGAAAGCGCTCTGTGCAGAGACACTGTGTGTGTGTGGGGGGGGGGGTTGGCAGCACGGTGAGCACACGTCTGCAGCGCGCTGAGTGTGACAGAGACGCTGTGTGTGTGTGCCTGTTGCGCTCTGTGTGTGTGCTGTGTGTGTATGTGTGTGGCGAGCGACTGCGCCTGTGCCAGGGGGTTTCGCGAGCCAGGCGCAATCGGCGCGTCTCTAGGACGCGAAGCACGCGTTCCAAAACCCGGGGAAGAAAGGCTATACTTAGCCTGGGGTGTGGTAAGCACCGGATAAAGCCGGAGACTACAGGACCCGCGACGGGAGCTTACCAACGTCCCGAGGGAACGGAGAGAAGCGGAAGATGGCCGCGGGCATCTCGGGCTGCAGAGAGAAGGAGGTTAGTGGCGTTACCCAACTCTCCCTAACCTAACCGGCTACGTCCCTAGCGGTTACCTCAAGGCTTTTGCCTCTACCACATCCCGCCTCCTGTGCGACACGGGATTACCTCTGTCCTTAATCCGTTCAGTGAAAAAGGGTAACGCCAAACGATGAGCTCTCAGAAGTCGCATGGATAACGAGACAGTGCGCCGAAGGCCGGCATTCGGACGCTCATTTTATAGGGGGCCGACCGCGGCGTTTAGCGGTCCCGCGGCGACCCCTAGGGGCGGGAATGCGCCCCCTGATAGTCTTAGCAGAAGAATCATGAAGGGTTATAGATCATTTTAACCAATCTGCCTTAATTGTTACCAGTGTTTATAAAATAATTTAACAGAATTAAATAAAGATTTCTGTGGATATTGGAGCCATGCGTTAATTACTTGGTGCAAAATTTTATTTTATTTTGAACTTGTTTCTAGCTTATAAGTGAAATTGACAATTAAAACCTCTGCCTTAAGGCTCCCTATCTGCTATCACACTTCTGATGGCTAAAAGTTTACCAGTTTGAAAAAGAAATTTGGTAATTTTTGTAAATTTACCGTTGAAGTCTGTTGGGTCGTGACTTGGTGTTACGTTTGAATATTTTTATTGACACAGATTGTGTATGTGCAAAAGTAGTGGAAAATCAAAAGTACTGATACATATACTGCTCGGTAATAACACCATGTCTGACTCTTCCATCCTTTATAAGTGCATCTGCTGATTGGCAAAAATAATTTGACACTAGGTCAGGCGTGATAATAGGGATTGATTGAGATCTAGGTACAGCACTTATATCCAGAATGAAACATAAATTGTAACTGTAATTGAAAATATCTGGACATTGACTGGAAAGTAAAGTTGCCAAACCACCCATGAAGCTGGTATAGTTGACAGTATACTATGATGAATTTGGAAGTGCGTTACTAAAAGATCTGAAATCGCCCAAACAGGTAGCAGGAAAACATTGGAATATTGGCAGTGGCCTTGCAGCAGCACCAATCAGTCTGCTCTTATTGTTGATTTAAGATGTGCATGAAGTTAACCATTGCAAAAAGGGAGAGGTACAAGGTAGTGAGAAAACTAAGAAAATAAGATCAGATAATGGTATACATTTCAAAGCACGGGATCTGCAGTATGTGGATATGTATACTCCTTTGGGACAGTATGCCATCCACAATCACAAGGTAAGGTGGAACGTATGAACCAAAATGTGAAAAACACATTGGCTAAAATCTTTGCACAGACCAAATTGAATTGGGTAGATGCATAGCCACTGGCACTCATGAGTATACAAAGTGCCATTAACCAAATGACTGGTTTCACCCCATTTGATTTGCAGACAGGGAGAAGCTTCCCAGGACCAACAGGACCACTTGAGGCGGCCAAAGAAGGTAAAACTCACAAAACATATTTTAATGAACTCAAAGCTCTTGTTTCAGAATTCTCTATGAGAGTGGGTGAAAGGAGAGGAGTGGATAAGCAGGGAGAGGTCCCAGACACAGAGTGGGTCCTGCTGAGACATCTGAAGAAGAAGTGGTCAGAGCCCAGGTGGTGGAGAAAACGAGCCACGCAGTCCGGTTGAAAGGCAAGGGTCCCACCTGGTACCACTGGAGCCAGTGCACCCCAACAGTGGAGCCTGGGAGGAATCTGACTGAGACAGGGTGACATCAGATGATCAGCAGCTGCCACGTCAGTGCAGGCAGCCCCCTCATCTCTACAGGGAGATCAACAGGGAAACATAGAGGTTGGTTCGGATGAACCAGCACGAGACAACAACAAGGAGTGAAACAGCTTATTGACCATCATTTCCAGAGGGGTAAAATAATCCTCTGGAACCAAAAATGCCAAGGTACTCGATCCTTCGGGCTTGATTAAGAAGAGCGTTCATCGACACGTGACGAATAACACTCAATTGAATGTTTTAATTTTATTGTGGTGTTGTGTTTTAATTGTATTTGCTGCAGCTCTGGTGAGTGCATATCTAGAGTTCATTGAACTAGAAGCAAGAGAACACTGATTTTAAAGGTAAGATGTGGGGTTTGGCGGTTGTAGCATTGCTAGCATCCACTATCCTGGGGGATTCTTGTTTAGAACGCTATGGGGGAATTAATTTAGACTACGAACTGGGTACCACCACTTCATTTACATTTGACCTATGTGATGTGATAGACTGTGGGGGAAGGGACTCCTACCGCCACCAAGATTTAAATTTGTGTAATGAGGTCACGATGAGTGCCCTGTGCCGGCACCAGGGAAAGTAGAAAGTACACCGCTCCCTGGTGTCAGCATTGGGGTATGGTTTTTCAGTATACCGGAGCGCACTGGACACCAACCATGACGGATCACTGGGTGCAAAAAAGGAGAGAATGATGGGATCAGATCAGGCTCCAAAGAGACTTTAGCCCTTCTTGAAATCCAGTCGCACTGTCAGTGAATTGGGAAACTGGTCCTGAGGGGACACCGGGTGTAGGATCTGTGTATTTCACCCTAGGCGTGGACCATAGTGGAAGGGATTCAATGGGGTTGATCAAGCTCAGCTTTAGGCCCAGGCCTAGTAGGACTTCGGAAAATGCCACTCAATCTGTAGTGGAGGATTTATCTGCAGGAAGGGATCCCAGAATCCTCAAGGTCGATTATAGTCAATTGGAGCCTAAAGATGTGATCCAATTGGCAACAGGTTATAAAGAACGTAACCTACGGTTAGAATGGCTGATTCAACAGGCCAGAGATCAGGGTATGGAGGGTTGCCTAGCCTGCGCAGCAGCAAAGCCGGCTCTGGTTATTACCTCAGCCCCACTCTTTCCTGGGGATAGAGAAGGTTTCAATTGCATGCTAGCTATAACTAGATCAAGGAGTCCAACCAATTGCACCACTTTAACCGCAGTGTTTCCAGTCATAGAAAATCGCACATTGACGGGACTATTTACACCAGAAAAGGTGATTATATCTGTTATCTGATTATATCGGTTATATCTGCTTCAATAGAAACCATTCCAGTCCGAATGTGAATCTGGGATACGTTCCCGTGGACTGGTGTAATAAAATGTATTATGGGAATGACTCAGTGGGCCCTTGGGCCCGTGGAGGTTTGTATTACTACTGTGGTAGTCATGTGTTGACTGTGAGGATTCTCACACGATCTATGGGCACATGTGCTATGGTGCGTCTGGCAGCTCCATTGTTAATGATGGGACAGAGAGGAAAACATATCGATAATATCTCAAATGCTAGAACGAGACGAGCTATGTCTTTTGATTTGAGCAAATTCTCACCAACTTACATAGATGCTATTGGTGTCCCTAGGGGGGTCCCATATGAATACAAACTCGCTGACCAAGTGGCTGCAGGGTTCAAGAACATTCCTATAATATCTGCCCTATTTCCTGTGACGCCAAACAAAAATGTAGATCGGATCAATTATGTTAATTGCAATGTTCTATGCCTGACTAATATCACACATGATGCCATCGAGGGATTGGCTGAGCAGCTAGGTCCCACTTCCTTGATGGCTGTTCAAAATAGAATCACGTTAGATATGCTACTTGCTGAAAAAGGGGGAATTTGTGCTATGTTTGGGGAGACTTGTTGCACGGTAATTCCAGTGACTAGAGCTTTGGAGAACCTACGGACACTATCACAAGAAATGCATGAACACTCGGGAATTGAAAACCACCTGGAGCAGTGGATGACAGGAATGTTTGGTAAATGGAAAGACCTGATAAAGTCCGCACTAATGTCGATTGCAGTATTTACAGGAATAGTAGTTACTTGTGGTTGCTGTTGCATACCCTGCATAAGGGCACTGGTTGTACGGTGCATATTTGCTGCGGTGGAGAAACGAGATACAGATAAAGGACTGAACATGCCACTGCTGGTGTGTGAAGAATATAATGAGTGTAATAACCTTGAATGATTATTTCTTCCTTTCGATTAGTCTTGCTATAAAACTCAGGGTCTATCCTCCAAAACATCCTTAGCAAATCACGAAACAGTCTCTCAATTAACCTATTACAACTTGTGCTTTTTATTGTTTCGGGTTTTGTTTGTCTTTTTTATTTTTTATCTCCCACAGGAAATGGAAGGGTTGCAGGAGACGCCGATCTCCACATCGTGGGGACATCACACTGCAGCTAGTTTTATTGATTTCATATATGACACGTAGTCTAACCATGCCATTGATGTTTAACTTAGGAATGTGAGTTGGGTGCTAAGGTATGAAGCAGGAGCTGGCAGAAGTTTTAGCTGTCATACCAGGAAGTGCACAGACCCTGGAGGGATTTTTAGTGATATTAACTTCCATTGCAAACTTTGAAGAAAGGATATATAGTTGGTTATCTCCTGAAGGAGATAAAAAGGGGGAATGTTGAGGAATATGCATATGTTAACTCAAAAGCTTATGTCACATAAAGTATAAAACTGGGATGAGTCAAGAATATAGAAAGGAGTCAGATGGGGTAGAATAACAGGAAAGTAATGTGTCTGAAAATTGCAAAAGTAAGCAGATCTAGAGAAATGCTGAAACAAGCTGCAAGTCAAGATAAGACCACTGTGTGATGTAATACCTGTGAGAGCTAGCGATAGGAGGTGGGACTTCCTCTGTAAGCGAGTGGAAAACACAATGGTTGGGACATGGTATAAAAGCCTTGTGCAAATGTGGACATATCGGAACGCTGTGATCATCTTGTATGTGCAGACTTCCCCAGATCTGTCGAATAAATGGTCAACCTGAGTTCTCGGCTCTGGGTGATTTGTATTTCCCAGGAATCAACGAACACGCAATGCAATCGCTGAGGATTGGCTTTAACAGCAGTAACAACGGTAGGGCAGGGGTCGGCGCAAACGACCGTGGCATGGGGGTTGGCGCTAATGACTCAGGTATGGAGCTAACGTGCTCAGGTAGGAAGCCAGGAGGGCTTATGAGAGAGAGAAATGACTGGGAGAAAATCCGCACCTCCAGCTTCCTGGCTCTGGCTTGAGCAGTGTGTCAGTGCGAATGGCCAGTTCACACAGAGCAGCCAGGGAGGAGGCAGGAAGGAATGTGCCTAGCTCATTCTCCAGCCTATCGTCACGACCCCTCTCAAACACGGCCATGAGCAGCAGGTCATCAAATCCACTCTCTGTGGCTGCAACGCAGAACTCCTCCACATACTTTGTGACAGACCAGCTGCCCTGTGTAAGACTAAACACACAAGGTGGCCAGGGTCACCGAGGCCCAGCGTGAAGGGGATCCTCCAGCCTGGGAGGGTTGGGAGCTGTTGCAGGGTCAAACCCTGGCATCTGTTCAATTAGCTGTTAATCAAGATTAGAATCTTTTACCCCAATTACTAATACTGAACTATCCGCACTGATCAGCTCGTCTAAGTCATCAACATGTTTATTAGATCCAATTCCTACACGTTTACTCAAAGAAGTAATATCTAGTATTATAGAGCCACTGTTAGTTATTTTAAATTCATCCCTTACCTTTGGTTATGTGCTGAAATCTTTTAAGGCTGCTGTTATCAAACCACTGATTAAAAAAGCCAGTCTTGACCCTTGTGTGATATCTAATTATAGACCAATTTCAAATCTACCGTTTCTGTCCAAAATCTTAGAAAAACTCGTCAATCCGCAGCTCCAAAGGAATGAAATTTATGAAACATTTCAGTCTGGCTTCAGGCCCCATCATAGTACTGAAACAACACTAATTAGGGTACTAAATGACATGTTAATGTCCTCAGATAAGGGATGTGTTTCTTTTCTTGTTCTGTTAGATTTAAGTGCAGCATTTGACACTATAGACCATGATGTTTTACTAAACAGACTAGAAAATACTGTAGGTACTAAGGGACTGGCACTTTCTTGGTTTAAATCCTACTTAACTGACCGGTACCAGTTTGTTTCTATAAATAATCTAAGGTCTAAGCTCTCAAAAGTGATGTATGGCATGCCTCAGGGGTCAGTGCTTGGCCCGCTTTGATTCCCTCTGTACATGCGCCACTAGGCTCAGTTTTTCGTAAACATGGCATTAGTTTCCACTGCTATGCAGATGATACACAGCTGTACATATCAGCCAAACCTAACGACAGCCTTACAATCAACAAAATTGAGGACTGTGCAAAGGAAATAAAAGATTGGATGTTATTAAATTTTCTCTTACTTAACTCAGATAAAACAGGTTCTATTAGTGGGACCCAAGGCTGTGAGAGACAGGTTGGCTACATCTATCCTAAATCTAGATGGCTGTCCAGTATTGCCCAGTCCATCTGTAAAAAACTTAGGGGTCACATTTGATTCAGATCTCTCCTTTGATGCGCACATTAGCAGCATCACTCGAATGGCTTTCTTTCAATTACATAATATTGCTAAATGTAGAAATATCCTCTCTTTCAATGATGCAGAGAAACTTGTTCAATCGTTTATTACCTCAATGTTGGACTACTGTAACGCCTTACTTACTGGATGCTCTAGTAAATCTATAAATAAACTTCAAATAGTTCAGAATGCAACCGGCCGAGTGCTAACTCGAACTAGAAAATTTGATCATATCACTCCTGTTCTATCATCACTACAATGGTTACCAGTTAAATTCCACATTCATTGGAGTCTGGAGTCATGTCTGGCCTGCCTGCCTGCCTTGTCCGTTAGCCAGGAGTGTCGGGTGGGCGGTCTGGCTGAACTGGGCTTCGGTCCTCTTGATCGTGACTTGTGCATCCTTGCCTTAGACTAAGGGCAGAGCTGGGGGTTCATAGTCAAAGATCTTTCTAGCTATGCTGCTATAGCTAATGCTGCCGGGGTTTCATGCTACACGTGGCATTATTGATTGTTAATAGACACTGTGCTCTTAATCAATAACTAATTGCAACTACAGTGGTGCTTGAAAGTTTGTGAACCCTTTAGAATTTTCTATATTTCTGCATAAATATCATCTAAAATATCATCAGATTTTCATACAAGTCCTAAAAGTAGATAAAGAGAACCCAGTTAAACAAATGAGGCAAAATATTATACCTGTTTTTTTATTTATTGAGAAAAATGATCCAATATTACATGTTAGTGAGTGGCAAAAGTATATGACCCTGTAGGATTAGCAGTTAATTTGAAGGTGAAATTAGAGTCAGGTGTTTTCAATGGGATGACAGTCAGGTGTGAGTGGGCACCCTGTTTTATTTAAAGAACAGGGATCTATCAAAGTCTGCTCTTCACAACACGTTTGTGGAAGTGTATAATGGCACAAACACAGGAAATTTCTGAGGACCTTAGAAAAAGAGTTGTTGATGCTCATCAGGCTGAAAAAGGTTACATAACCATCTCTAAAGAGTTTGGACTCCACCAGTCCACAGTCAGACAGATTGTGTACAAATGGAGGAAATTCCAGACCATTGTTACCCTCCCCAGGAGTGGTCGACCAACAAATATCACTCCAAGAGCAAGGCGTGTAATAGCTGGTGAGGTCATAAAGGACCCCAGGGTAACTTCTAAGCAACTGAAGGCCTCTCTCACATTGGCTAATGTTAATGTTCATGAGTCCACCATCAGAAGAACACTGAACAACAATGGTGTGCATGGCAGGGCTGCAAGGAGAAAGCCACTGCTCTCCAAAAAGAACATTGTGCTCGTCTGCAGTTGCTAAAGATCACAGTGGATGAGCCAGGGAAGGCTATTGGAAGAATGTTTTGTGGACGGATTGAGACCAAAATAGAACTTTTCTTGGTTTAAAGAAAAGAAAAGCGTTATGTTTGGAGAAAGGAAAAACACTGCATTCCAGCATAAGAACCTTACTATCCCATCTGTGAAAAACATGGTGGTGGTAGTATCATGGTTCAGGCCTGTTTGTTGCATCTGGGCAGGACGACTTGCCATGAATGAATATCAAGAGAATTCTAAAGGAAAATGTCACAGGACATTCTGTCCATGAGCTGAAATCTCAAAGAGAAGGTGGGTCATGCAGTAAGTAGGATACCGACCCTAAGCACACAAGCTGTTCTACCAAAGAATGGTTACAGAAGAATAAAGTTAATGTTTTGGAATGGCCAAGCCAAAGTCCCTGACCTTAATCCAATGGAAATGTTGTGGAAGGACCTGAAGTGAGCAGCTAATGTGAGGAAACCCACCAACATCCCAGAGCTGAAGCTGTTCTGTACAGAGGAATGGGCTAAAATTCCTCCAAGCCGGTGTGCAGGACTGATCAACAGCTACAGGAAACGTTTAGCTGCAGTTATTGCTGCACAGGGGGGTCACACCAGATACTGAAAGCAAATGCTCACATACTTTTGGCACTCACTGATATGTAATATTGGATGATTTTCTGCAATAAATAAATGACCAAGTATAAAAGTATAATATGCTTATCTCATTTGTTTAACTGGATTCTCTTTATCTACTTTTAGGACTTGTGTGAAAATCTGATGATGTTTTAGGTCATATTTATGCAGAAATATAGAAAATTCTAAAGGGTTCACAAACTTTCTAGCACCACTGTAACTTATTTAAGGACATTCCTGTCAGGGTTCGCCATTTTAGAAGCGATGGCGAACCGTCAAAACTAAATAAGAAGGGACCCAAATGCAGTTAGCTCCAGATGGTATTAATGAACTGAAACAAAATGAAATAAATAAACGGAATTAAATACACGCAAATAAATAAATGACAAAGAAAGGTGAGTCTCTGTGTGTGTAAAAAGGCAACGAAACTGCGATCAGGCAGTCACACACACAGAGCTCAAGCCGTACTTTGAAGTAGCAGAGGAAGGCGGCGGTAAAATCCCCCACTTGACGTCAGCGGTGCCGAATGCGCTGCTGCACGTCAGCTCTGCAGAGAGAGACAGAGAGGGGGGCGAAGACCGAGCGCTGAACAGGCCGGCGCGTAGCGTGGGAAACGGCGGAAGTAGGCAGAGAGGGAAGCGAAAAGGAAATAAACCAAACGTAAGAATAGCTGTCCCTACACTACCTATAGCCCTACGATGCTTTTACCTCACGCTTCCCAGCGCTACGGAATCTAGGCTCCTTTATGAGCCTAGATTATCCTGTTCTCCCTATAAAAGAAATAAAACAAAAGAAAAGCGAACTGAACGAAAGCGGAAGCGCAGCGCTCTTTAACAGAGCGGGGGGAGACGGGTGAGGCCTCAAATAACACGCTTGCGTGGCCAACGACGATCACTATTTCTAAAACACACTGGCGGCAATCGAACGGCATAAAAGGCGTGTGTAGCCAGGTGATCCGGCAGCTACTGCCAGTGGCGAGGCTCTTAAATAGCCAAAGGCAGCAGCTGAGGATCATTTGCTGTGATTGCGCTGTCTACTGACTGACAGCTCAACCACAGCGGCTGCCAAGTGTCATACCAGGAAAAGAGAGTAGTTGTTACCCTCTAGAGTCCATACCTGGTATGACTCCTGACAATTCCCTGCAATCTTTCTTCTTTCAGGAACTACATTTTTAAGTTTTACGTTTACAAGCATGTTTTGGTAAACTGGAGATCCTCTGCCCATCTTTGCTCTTCAAAGACAGTCTATAACGGATACTGCTTTTGTACCAAATCATGATTATGTCTTATTTAGAAGACCATAGTTATGAAGACCATGGCAGCTGTGAATCTGACAGGGTGGCTATGACATGTGGAATCCCCCAGACATCTGTTCTCAGACCTCTTCTGTTCAATCTTCATATGCTGCCATTATTCCTAATGCTACGGACTAAAATATTGATTACCATAGTTATGTAGATGACACAGATATGTCTGGTTCTTTCACCGGATGATTATAGCCCAATAGATGCATTGTGTCAGTGTTTATAGAATATCAATAACTGGATGAGCCAGAATTTTTTTTTACAGTTAAACAAGGACAAAACAGAGATTGTTGCATTTGGCAGCAAAGAGAAGAGGTCTTGTGTCAGTGAATACCTCAGTTCCCAGACTCACATTTACTTGCCATAATAAGCCCATCACTAAAACAGCCTTCTATCATCTTAGAAATATATCCAAATTCAAGGGTATAGTCTTCCAACATCTAGAGAATCTAGAGAAGCTTATTCATGCTTTTATCTCTAGTATGGTGGATTATTGTAATGGTCTTTTAATTGACCATTACAATAATCCACCATACTAGAGATAAAAGCTAAATGCTGTAAATGTAATTGGACTTCCTGAAAAGACCATTAAACAGTTACAGTTTATTCAAAACGCTGCTGCTAGAATTTTAACTGAGCACATCACACCAATTCTAAAATCTCTACATTGGCTTCTGGTTAGCTACAGAATAGAATTTAAAGTGCTGCTACTGGTTTGTAAATCACTGAATGGGCTTGGCCCAGAATATATCACAGATATGTTTAGAGAATATAAACCCAGTAGATCTCTTAGATCCATGCACTCTAGTTGAGCCCAGAGTCCAAACTAAACATGGTGAAGCAGCATTTAATTGTTGGGCTGCATATAACTGGAACAGACTGCCAGGAGATATTAGATATTCCTAAAAAAATGCCCATGTTCCAACTTTTTTGGAATGAAAAATGTCCAGTCACCAATTTAAATAACTATCGCTCAGTAACTCTTACTCAACAGTGAGGGGGAGAATCATCTCTTCAGTCATTCTAGTGTTACATTTTCTCAGGTCTTTATTAGTAAACATTTTTCCCCACATTCAGAGTGACATCAGAGTGCTCACTGTCAACTAATATATGTGTGATAATCTGAATAATTTCTTATTCAATCTGTGCATATAGTTTTAATGTTTTGGCTTATCAGAGTATGAAGTCTAAAATCTTGAATATAGTTTACCTGAGCAGGTGACTCCAGCATCTTTACTGTGATCACAGTTATGTTTTCCCCATCCTGCTGATCCACAGTTCTTCAGTGTAGATTCCGATCCAGTACAGACTACATCATCCATCCAGATTGGTCCTGATCCTGGTCCAAAGTGAGATATGCTCACTGATTTTACATCATATGTACAACCCAGCTCTCTACACACCACTGCAGCATCTCTGATATCCCATTCATCAGCACACACTGTTCCCCACTGTCCTCTATGAAGAACCTCCACTCTCCCAGCACAGCGACTTCCACCATCCACCAACCTCACACCCCCTGAGTAAAAAAACACAAATGAGAGTAAAACACATAGTGATAAAGACAGTGTTCAACATTTGAGCTGATCAGAAAAAAAATAAATAAACAATGCAACATGGAACGTTTACCTGAACAGATTAATCCCACATTGTTGGAATGGGAGCAGTTGTGGTTGAGGCTAGACGATGTTGGACAGAAGTGAATCTGAGATTCGTTTCCTCTACACTGAAGCTCCTCTGTCCACACCTGACCCTCCCCTCTGCCAAAAGCAGCTGCTCCCAGAACCTCCACAGAAATCCCACAGCCCAGCTCCCGACACACAACCTCTGCCTCCTGCTGGTCAAAGGCAGCATCACACACTGTGGACCAGGTGTTCCCATGAGCCACTTCGACTCTCCCAGAGCACCGATGAGAATCACCAACCAGTCTGACTCCTGAAATATTATATGAATGATGACTGAAAAATATGCTATACAGATGTTATACATATAAATACAGATTCTGTTAAAAATATCAGACCTTTTTTATCTGATCCTGCATTATTACAACATCATTTGCATTGACACATTGAATTATAGGAAACACATTAGAATGTTCTAAGAAAAACTGGAGCTACATAAGCAGATGTTCATTATAACAACTAATCCTGAAATATCAATAAAATTGTAAATAGTGTCAGACTGAGTCAGACTTACAGGGAGTCAAGTAACAAACAGGGTAATTACCACATAGGTACAACAAACAAAGCAAACAAGGGCAATACAAGAGCACAGACAGTACCAACTTCAGTTTCACAGAGTCAGAGGTACTTTCAGACAAACTGAAACATGGTGCAGTTGAGTGCAAATGTGTGTGTGTGTGTGTGTGTGTGTGTGTGTGTGTGTGTGTGTGTGTGTGTGTGTGTGGAAGGTGTGTGAGGGATGCTAATGACTGATGTTCAGAACACTGAGCTAGCACATGCATAACAGTGTTAAACTGTCAATTAAACCCATTTATATAATCCCACTATGTATTTTGTTTTTGGAGCAGATTTTACCTGAGCAGATAACTGTAGCATCATTATTATGACTACAGTTACGTTTCCCCCATCCTGCAGATCCACAATACTTCAGTGTAGATTCTGACCCAGTACACTCCACATCATCCATCCAGATTGGTCCTGATCCTGGTCCAAAGTGAGCATTATGTGGTGCATCTACAGCATCACCACATCCCAGCTCTCTACACACCACTGCAGCGTCTCTAATATCCCAGAAATCATCACACACTGTTCCCCACTGTCGTCTATGAAGAACCTCCACTCTACCAGCACAGTGACTTCCACCTTCCACCAACCTCACACTGCCTGTAACCCAGAGAGAGAGAGAGAGAGAGAGAGAGAGAGAGAGAGAGAGAGAGATAGATTGCTGTGTTAATGTGGTAAACAAAAAACATTCAAACCAATAGCACCTTGTAGGACAGTAGCCATTCTATCGATTTGGACCAGATAGTCCTAATTCTCCCATATGCAGGATGCTGAATTTGACAACTGACTGTTTACTTACCATCTAATATATCACAGAGTTTAGCATTAACAGCTAAAACAAGAAAAAATATTCAGTTTATCTTTGAGCTTCCATACTATTTTGATTCATATTTGTATATTTGATTGCAAATGTTTACATATACCAAGGTTGAAAGACACTTACCTTGCTTTGTCCTATTTTGTTACTTGGTGGTGGAATAAGCTACAGAAGATATCACATCTTAATGAGTTTGTCTCCTTGAGTGAGTTTAAAGCTTTGATAAAACAAAAACTGTACAAGTGAAAAGTATAATTGTTACTTCTAAAATGGATTTTGGGTTTTCTATTTTGTATAGGTTGTTTTTCATCCATTAAGAACATGTCCTATTTAAATTGTTTCATGATTTTTTTAATGTTTGATTTTATAACTGGAAATTGTGCACCCCATTGTCCAGGTCTCACTCCAATAAGAGATTTTAATCTCAAAGGACTTGCTGGTAAAATAAAGATTAAATAAATAAATAATTAAAATAATAAAAAAAACAACAACTATTTTTTCATACATTTCATGTGTTAAGTAAATTAAGGTATTGTGTTTATTTCATGAGAGATCATTTCAAAGTCATAAACTGAAAAGAGATTTATTTCAGGTTATATTTTATATTATTTATTATTTTTTATCATAAAAAAAAGATTTACATACACTTTGAAAGCCATGAAACGCTGAGTCTTTGAGGAGTAAAGATGGGCAGAGGATCTCCAGTTTAACAACTGTGTTAGAAAATTTTTGAAATGTTTTAAAAAAATGTTGCTCAAAGAAAGACTGGAGGGGATAACTGAAATATGCCTTTGTCTTGAAATATGCCTTTGTCTTGGCATAAATGTTGCTCTAAAATCTCAGTGTAGTTGTCTGCATTAATGCTGGATCACAGAAGTGTAAATGACCTTTGCCAAGGGCCCTGACCTGACCCCATACCATGACAGAGCCTGGCTTTTGGACTTGTTCCTCATAACAGTGGTGCTTGAAAGTTTGTGAACACTTTAGAATTTTCTATATTTCTGTATAAATCTGACCTAAAACTGTCACGGTTCGCCATATCAAAAACAATGACGAACCGTCAAAACTGAAAAAGAAGGGACCCAAATGCAGTTAGCTCCAGATGGTATTAATAAACTGAAATAAAATAAAATAAATAAACTGAATTAAGTGAAAACAAACAAATGAATAACAAAAAGTAAGTGAGACTCTGTGTGTGTATGCACAGCAGCGGATCTGCTATCAGGCAGTCACACACACACAGAGCTCACACACAGGCTGCGCTTAAAGGGAGCAGATGAAGGCGGGGGTAAAATCCCCCACTGACGTCAGCCGAGCCGAACTCACTGCTGCTCGTAAACTCTGCAGAGAAAGCAGAGGGGGGCGTGACCCGTGTGCTTCTGCGCTAGACGGCGTGTAGCGCAGTGGAAGCGTGAGGGGAGGAAGCAGACAGTGAGGTGCTGCGAGATGGAAATTAAACAGCGCAAAAAAACACTTTGCCTACACTATCTAATGCCCTAGCAAATTACCTCACGCATCACTGCGCTACGAAATCATACGGTCCTGCACGAGCGCAGATTGTCCGCTGATCCCTATAAAATAAATAACATGAATGAAAGAAATGAAACAAAAGGCGGAAGCGCAGCGCGCTGTACGAGCAGAGGGTGTGATGGGTGAGGTCTCGAGCCACACGCAGTGCCAGCGATTCCTATTTCCCAAAATGAGGCGCCTGTAGCGGGAATCGGGGCTTACGTGATGTGTTGGCATTCAGAGGAATGATCCAATACCTACTTCCAGTGGCGAAGCTCTTAAATAGCCAAAGGCGCAGATGAGGATCATTAGCTGTAATCAGCCGCCTTACTGACGAGGTGGCCGATTACAGAAGCTGTCAGAGATCCCACTGGCAAAAGTAGCTCAACGCTGACCTCTAGCATCGAATCGGTAGCACCTCTGACAGTACCCCCCCCCCTTAAACGTCCACCCAGGAGCCTCTGGCTTGCCGGACACGCTCAGGGTTGAGCGCCTGGTGCAACAGGGGACCCTGGTAAGCAGGGCAAGCCTTAGAACAAGGGCTGAATGGGAAGGTGGGGCAGGTCATAGCAGGGGGCGCTATAAGCTCAATTTCCGAGCCAAGGAGTGCAGCGTGCTCTTGCACGGGCCAGATGGTGCCAAAAACGCAGTTGTGGAGCCAGATTGCTCAAACACGGGGTCGACAGGCGCGGCGAGAACGAGTACAGCGGTAGGGGGCGCCAACGGCTCCAGCACGGGGTCAGACTGCCCAGGTGCGGAGCGTTCAAGCGCGGCAAGTACAGGAACAGTGGTAGGGTGCGCCAACGGCTCCAGCACGGGGTCAGACTGCCCAGGTGCGGAGCGTTCAAGCGCGGCAAGTACAGGAACAGTGGTAGGGTGCGCCAACGGCTCCAGCACGGGGTCAGACTGCCCAGGTGCGAAGCGTTCAAGCGCGGCAATTTCAGTATTGGAACGTAATGGCTCAGGATCGAGGCTGGGCGGCGTCAAGTGCCCAGATACGAGGTCAATGGGCATGGCAAGCTCAGGAACGAAGCGTAATGGCTCAGGTTCGAGGCTAGGCGGCGGTATGTGCCCAAGTACGGGGTCAACGGACGCAGCAAGCTCGAGAACAGAGCGCAGCAGCTCAGGTTCGCAGCTAGGCGGCGCTATGTGCCCAAGTACTGGGTCAACGGGTGCGGCGAGCTCTGGAACGGAGCGTAATGGCTCAGGTTCGAGGCTTGGCAGCGGTATGTGCCCAAGTACGGGGTCAAGTCTGCAGCTAGATGGCGCTAAACACGCAGGCACGGGGTCTAACTGCCCAGGTGCAGAGTGTACATGCACGGCGAGCCCTGGTTCAGAGCTAGGGGGCGCCACTTGCTCTATTTCTGAGCTTAAGTGCGCGAAGGGCTCTTGAACGGGGCAAGGCGGCGCAGTAGCACATAGCTGCCTTAATAAAGCCGATCTGGCCAAGATCTGCTCCAATAAAGCGGACAGTCTCGAGGCGGGCTGGACCTCCGTGACCTTAAGGGCAGTCTGACCCCGTGCTGGAGCCATTGGCGCCCCCTACCACTGTACTCGGGCTCGCCGCGCCTGTCGATCCCGTGTTTGAGCAATCTGGCTCCACAACTGGGTTTTTGGCACCGTCTGGCCCCGTACAAGAGCACGCTGTGCTCCTGGGCCCGGAAATTGAGCTTATAGCGCCCCCTGCTTTGACCTGCCCCACCATCCCATTCAGCCCTTGTTCTAAGGCTTGCCCTGCTTACCAGGGTCCCCCGTTGCGCCAGGCGCTCAACCCTGAGCGTGTCCGGCAAACCAGAAGCTTCTGGGTGGACGCTTGAGGGCGTCGGGACGACGCCCTTCAGGGGGAGTACTGTCAGAGGTGCTACCGGTTCGACGCTAGAGGTCAGCGTTGAGCTACTTATGCCAGTGGGATCTCTGGCAGCTTCTGTAATCGGCCGCCTCGTCAGTAAGGCGGCTGATTACAGCTAATGATCCTCACCTGCTTCCTTTGGCTATTTAAGCGCTTCGCCAGTGGAAGTAGGTGTTGGATCATTCCTCTAAATGCCAACACGTCACATAAGCCCCGATTCCCGCTACAGGCGCCTCATTTTGGGAAATAGGAATCGCTGGCACTGCATGTGGCTCGAGACCTCACCCGTCTCACCCTCTGCTCGTACAGTGCTCTGCGCTTCCGCCTTTTGTTTCATTTCTTTCATTCATGTTATTTATTTTATAGGGATCAGCGGACAATCTGTGCAGAGGAGCGTATGATTTCGTAGCACAGTGATGCGTGAGGTAATTCGATAGGGAATTAGATAGTGTAGGCAAAGTGTTTTTTGCGCTGTTTAATTTCCATCTCGCAGCACCTCACTGTCTGCTTCCTCCCCTCATGCTTCCACTGCGCTACACGCTGTCTAGCGTGGAAGAACACGGGTCACGCCCCCCTCTGCTTTCTCTGCAGATGTTATGAGCAGCAGTGAGTTCGGCTCAGCTGACGTCAGTGGGGGATTTTACCCCCGCCTTCCTCTGCTCCCTTTAAGCGCAGCCTGAGCTCTGTGTGTGTGTCACTGTCTGATAGCAGATCCGCTGCTGTGCATACACACACAGAGTCTCACTTACTTTTTGTTATTCGTTTGTTTGTTTTCACTTAATTCAGTTTATTTATTTTATTTTATTTCAGTTTATTAATACCATCTGGAGCTAAATGCATTTGGGTCCCAAACCCTTCTTTTTCAGTTTTGACGGTTCGTCATTGTTTTTGATATGGCGAACCGTGACAGAGCGCATCACTGCGCTACGAAATCATGCGCTCCTGCGCGAGTGCAGATTGTCCGCTGATCCCTATAAAATAAATAACCTTCTGCTTTTCTGAGACTTAGTTTTTTGTGACTTTTGTATTAACTTTTCATCAACGCTTTAATCAAGCATTGCATTGGACCATCGGCTAAACCATATCTTCAGTCGGCACCCCACAACACCACTCGAAGCTAAGTAACTTTAATTTATTATTTAATTAATTGTAGTAACATGGCTTCTGCTGCGCTTGTTCCCTGTGCTGAGTGAGGCATGTTCAGCTGTTGTTCCTCCGTCATTAGTTTAAATTTTATTTGTGATAGATGTAGGCTTGTAGCCAGTCTGACATAGAAGATTGTAGTTTTAGAGGCACGCATCCAGACATTACAGAAGGCTAACTCAGCTCTTAGCTTAGCAGATGTGGATGCCAATGGTGTAGTTAGTGTCCCCGCTCTGGCAGCGCCCTCATGCGTGACATAGGCGTAAAGCTAGCCCACGAGAGCACCACTCTTTACCTGTTCACGTGTCCAACAGGTTTATCCTCCTCAGTAATGCACCCACTGAGCAGCCTGTTGAAAGAGCTCTGGTCATAGGTGACTCCAGTTCACGACACGTGAAACCAGCAGCTAGAGTTACCTGTATCCCAGGAGCCAGAGTGCTGATGTGCATATTTTACATTTTACTTGAACTATGACTCCATGACTGATTTGTTTAGATACAGTGCCAAAAGTATTCAGCCCCCTTGAACCTTTCAAACTTTTGCCACATTTCAGGCTTTAAACATAAAAATATGAAAGTGTAATTTTTTGTGAAGAATCAACAACAAGTAGGACACAATCGTGAAGTGGAATGATATTTATTGGATATTTTAAACTTTTTTTAGAAATAAAAAACTGAAAAGTAGGGCGTGCAAAATTATTCAGCCCCCTTGCGTTAATACTTTGCAGCGCCATCTTTTGCTGCAATTACAGCTGCAAGTCGCTTGGGGTACGTCTCCATCAGTTTTGCACATCGAGAGAATGAAATTTTTGCCCATTCTTCCTTGCAAAACAGCTTGAGCTCAGTGAGGTTGGATGGAGAGCGTTTGTGAACAGCAGTTTTCAGCTCTTTCCACAGTTTTCAGCTCTGGACTTTTACTTGGCCTTCTAACACCTGGATACGTTTATTAGTGAACCATTCCATTGTAGATTTTGCTTTATATTTTGGATCATTGTCTTGTTGGAAGATAAATCTCCGTCCCAGTCTCAGGTCTTTTGCAGACTCCAACAGGTTTTCTTCCAGAATGGTCCTGTATTTGGCTCCATCCATCTTCCCATCAATTTTAACCATCTTCCCTGTCCCTGCTGAAGAAAAGCAGGCCCAAACCATGATGCTGCCACCACCATGTTTGACAGTGGAGATGGTGCGTTCAGGGTGATGAGCTGTGTTGCTTTTACGCCAAACATAACGTTTTGCATTGTGGCCAAAAAGTATGTCTGACCAGAGCACCTTCTTCCACATGTTTGGTGTCAAACTTTTTATGGCTATCTTTGAGAAATGACTTTCTTCTTGCCACTCTTCCATAAAGGCCAGATTTCTGCAGTGTACGACTGATTGCTGTCCTGTGGACAGAGTCTCCCACCTCAGCTGTAGATCTCTGCAGTTCATCCAGAGTGATCATGGGCCTCTTGGCTGCATCTCTGACCAGTCTTCTCCTTGTTTGAGCTGAAAGTTTAGAGGGACGGCCGGGTCTTGGTAGATTTGCAGTGGTCTGATACTCCTTCCATTTCAATATGATCACTTGCACAGCGCTCCTTGAGATGTTTAAAGCTTTGGAAATCATTTTGTATCCAAATCTGGCTTTAAACTTCTCCACAACAGTATCTCGGACCTGCCTGGTGTGTTCCTTGGTCTTCATGATGCTCTCTGTGCTTTAAACAGAACTCTGAGACTATCACAAAGCATGTGCATTTATACGGAGACTTGATTACACACAAGTGAATTCTATTTATCATCATCAGTCATTTAGGTCAACATTGGATCATTCAGAGATCCTCACTGAACTTCTGGAGTGTGTTTGCTGCACTGAAAGTAAAGGGGCCGAATAATTTTGCACGCTCCACTTTTTAGTTTTTTATTTCTAAAAAAAGTTTAAAATATTCAATAAATTTCATTCCACTTCACAATTGTATCCCACTTGTTGTTGATTCTTCACAAAAAATTACAATTTCATATCTTTATGTTTAAATGTGGCAAAAGGTTGAAAAGTTCAAGGGGGCCAGAATACTTTTGCAAGGCACCATAAATTAGTTTCATTCGTACATTTATCATCTACGCCGCTCAAGGAGGTTGGGTGCCTTTTTGAATCTTGGTCCTCCCAAGGTTTCTTCCTCATAACACTTAGGGAGATTTTCCTTGCCACTGTTGCCCTAGGCTTGCTTAATTTGGGATTGGACGTAGATATTAGGAAATAATTTTAAAAATGTCAAAAGTTGCTTTGAGACAATGCTCCATTGTAAAAAGCGCTATATAAATAGGTCTGACTTGACGTGACTAGAACAACAATGGTGTGCACGGTAGGGTTCGCAAGGTTGAAAGCCACTGCTCTCCAAAAACTAAAAATCACGTGGACGAGCCAGAAGGCTATTGGAAGAATGTTTTGTGGACGGATGAGACCAAAATAGAACTTTTTGGTTTAAAAGAAAAGCGTTATATTTGGAGAAAGGACACCACTGTATTCCAGCATAAGAACCTTATCACATCTGTAGTATCATGGTTCAGGCCTGTTTTTCTGCATCTGGGCAGGACGGCTTGCCATCATTGATGGAACAATGAATTCTGAATGATATCAGAGAATTCTAAAGGAAAATGTCAGGACATCTGTCCATGAACTGACTCTCAAGAGAAGGTGGGTCATGCAGCAAGACACCGCCGCTAAGCGCACAAGCCGTTCTACCAAAGAATGGTTAAATAAGGATAAAGTTCATGTTTTGGAATGGCCAGGTCAAAGTCCTGACCTTAATCCAATGGAAATGTTGTGGAAGGACCTGAAGCGAGCAGCTAATGTGAGGAAACCCACCAACATCCCAGAGCTGAAGCTGTTCTGTACGGAGGAATGGGCTAAAATTCCTCCAAGCCGGTGTGCAGCACTGACCAACAGCTACAGGAAACGTTTAGCTGCAGTTATTGCTGCACAGGGGGGTCACACCAGATACTGAAAGCAGAGGGTCACATACTTTTGCCATTCACTAGTATGTAATAGTGGATCATTTTCCTCAATTAATAAATGACCAAGTATAATATTTTTGTCTCATTTGTGTAACTGGGTTCTCTTTATCTACTTTTAGGACTTGTGTGAAAATATGATGATGTCTTAGGTCATATTTATGCAGAAATATAGAAAATTCAAATTCTAAAGGGTTCACAAACTTTCAAGCACCACTGTAACAGTCTGGATGGTCCTTTTCGTGTTCGGTCCAAAAAAAGATCTGGAATACTGATTGGTCTGAGCATATACCTTCTGTATGGTAGTGCTTGATTAAGTTGTTTGATAAAGTAATCTCTTGTCCCTGTGGTTCTATCAACTATTGATACTTGTTCTTGCTACTGTTCTTGATGCAGTGCCATCTGAGGGATCTGAGATCACGGGCCTTCAGCTTAAGCTTGTGCCCTTACCCTTTACGCACTGAAATTCCTCTAGATTCCTTATGTTGTTTAATGATATTATGCACTGTATAGGAAGAAATATGGAAATCCTTTCCAGTCTTTTTTCAAACACTCAACACTCAGCCTTTCATAGATACTGATTTTGGAACAAATCATGATTATAATCCCCTGTTTGAAAGCACATCATTGTTTCGTTTTTTCCTCATTACTAGAGAGAGAGAGAGAGAGAGAGAGAGAGAGAGAGAGAGAGAGAGAGAGAAAAAGCGAGAGAGAGAAAGCAAGAGAGAGAGAGAGAGGGAGGGAGAAATAAAGAAATAATATTTTACCAGCACAGATTAATCCCACATCGTTGGAATGGGAGCAGTTGTGGTGGTTGAGTGTAGATGATGTTGGACAGAAGTGAATCTGAGATTCGTTTCCTCTACACTGAAGCTCCTCTGTCCACACCTGACCCTCCCCTCTGCCAAAAACAGCTGCTCCCAGAACCTCCACAGGAATCCCACAGCCCAGCTCTCTACATACAACCTCTGCCTCCTGCTGGTCAAAGGCAGCATCACACACTGTGTACCAGGTCTTCCCATGCTGCACCCCCACTCTCCCAGAGCACCGGTGAGATCCACCGACGAGCCTGACTCCTGAAATATAATGTGAAAACTGAGAACATCTACTTGATCCTCCAAAGTTCATGAAAAGTTTATCCGGTGCAACTGATCTGGTAAATAAATGTACATATACCAAATTGTGCATAGTAACTATAGTTATTATTTAAAGTACAAATGGTCCACTGTGGAAAAAGAAGAGAATTATGTGGTATAAACATCTTATAAGTAATAAAACTGCAGGTTTATACCTGAATCAACAGAAAGATGCACATTTATGTTCAAATCCAATATTTGCTTTCAAAATAATGTTACGTGTACAAAGGAGATTTTCACCACAGATAATACACTCAGGTATACAGCAAGTACCTATTTTCCTTTTATTTGTTAATTTGTCTAACACCTAATCTTCTTTTGAACAGTTAGGTGAGGGGTGTAGCCTGGAGCCTTGACTCAGGTGATGAACTTGGGACCTTAGTGGCACTGCCTACCCTCCCCAAGGGTATGAGAACCACACCGCAATAAGTCTTGCTAACATCTTTTTTATAGGGGAAGCACAGCCAGCTGTAATTATGCAGTTGGCTGTGGAAGGAGAAAAGCACCAGAAAGGAGCCACGTAAGATAATGGAACTTCCTGGTGCACATAATTCTGACATAATGCCTGGTTGTGTTAGGGTTTGCTCTGGGTCGTCACCGTTTTTTCCGTTTTCCGTCATTTACACACGATCCCTTACGGTCTGTTTACATTCTTCCGGAGCGCGGCGCGTGCGTGTGCGTGTGCGTGTGTGTTGGGCTTGCTTCCTAAGGATCGGTTGGCTGCCGTTCCTGATTCCTCCACGCCTCCTATAACAAGACACAGCTGCTCCTCATCCTTCACCTTCTCCGTGACAGCATTTAACCGCCAGCCGATCATCCAGACTTAGCCAGATGATTCCGTTGCCTTCACGGTACTGGCTGCTGAACTTTAGTTGCGCTCTCCTCGCCTCGCCGTTCTAATAGAGTCTGGCTGCAGATAATGCACTCTCAGCCGCGGTGACAGCCAGACCCCTCTCTATTGTTGAGCTTCTAGCTTCCAGGCTGACTGTTCCTACAGTCTCCCTATCGTGTTATTCTGTTAGCACTAGTTCTAGCCTGTACTGAGCTCTGGTTCTGTTTGTTACGGCTCCCATACCGGTTTATTTTCCCAGTTTTGAGCTCACTGCCAGTTTTTCTTTCTCCTCAGCTACCTGGTTCCAGCTGTCCTCCTTCCCCACCGGCTTTTGGTTCCCTACCCTCCAGTTGGAAGCAAGCTACACACCACCGCTGCGCTCATCACATCCTCCGCACACCACATCTCGTCAGCTGGCTTCCTGGCCTCGACACTCACCTCAGCATATCATTTAGTTCACTAGTTTATTTAATAAATCTCTCCTTTACCTCTTATGTTGTGGTCTGTCTGCTGATCTGCATTCAGGGTTCCAATTATTTTGCATTTATTAGTGGGTTCTCCGACCCCACCCCTGACAGGTTGTACCATCTACCATTTTTGTCAGGTGAAACTAATCTTGTGATTAAATAAATTATGCAATTCCATAACCAAATAACCTAGTTAGGAAGGACAAACTCCTTACCCTTTTAAGGAATGCCGACATTTTTTTTTTTAAGGCGTGCAAAATAAATCTGCTTGTCAGTAATGGGACCTAAATTGCTTAAATAACAACTACTATATAAGTGGTGAATTTGTACTGAAATATATTTATATATAGCTAAGCACATTTGCTCTCAGACAAAAAATTGCAACAAACAGTGCATTAAAAATATTCTGTTTCTATGGGAACATGTACTACATTGCAAATGTAATAAACTCAACTACTACTACTAATAATAATAAATGATCTAAATAACCCCATAGAGAGATGAGGTAGAACTTACCTGAGCAGATAACTGCAGCAACTTTATCACATGTAGATACCCAAAATCCACTTATCACACAGTCCTTCACTGTAGGCTCTGATCCACTACAGTCTGCTTTATCCAGCCAGATTGATCCTAATCCTGGATTAATGAAAGCAATATCCTGTATATCTACTATATCCCCACAGTCCAGCTCTCTACATACAGCTGAAAAAAGTTTCATATTCCAGAAATTTCCACACACTGTAAACCAGATGTCATAACGAAGGACCTCCAGTCTCCCGGCACAGTGACTTCCACCATCCATCAACCTCACACGTTCTGTACACCAGAGAGAGAGAGAGGGGGAGAGAGAGAGAATACAGTGTTTAAACCAAAACCTAGCACCTTCTAATTTCCACATATTGCTATTTATTATATATACTATGACTATGTATGGTCTTATATTCTATGGTTTTATATTCTTTATTGTATTATACTCTTCATAATATTGCATTATGTTTCATTTATTATAGTCTATATTATTATATTTGATTTATTATACTTTCATTAAATACGTTCTCTGATTTTATTTTTATAATTATATTCTGTTTATTTAGAATATTCCTCTAAGTTAGTTCAATTCTTGCAGCCCATGGAGGTTTGGTCCCTTTTTGAGTGTTGGTCCTTTCAAAGTTTATTCCTCTGCACGTTTATGGAGTTTTTCTTTGCCACTGACATCCTAGGCTTGCTCAGTTAGGTCTGGGGGCCTACATACTTGTAAAATAACTTTTAGAAAATGCTTCATTGTAAAAAGCACTATAGAATTAAATCTGACTTGACTTGACATCAATGTACTGTCATGTCAGTGTATTGAGATTCCTAATAGCACATGTGGTGCATCACTTAGCTTAAGGTGAATATAAACATGCTTTTGTTATTGATTATGTGCCTGTAATAAGCATATTTACTCATAGATTTGCATTTGTGAATTATACACAATAAATTGTAAACAATAGTTAGTTCTTGAGCCAAATAAATATAATATATGTATAATATATTGCCCAGTTATTACATTCGGAGAACAATAAGAATGTTAAGTTGGTACAGACATGTGCCTATTTATTCACCTGGCATGGAAAATGGACAGCATGTAGAAAAATATTTAGTTGACAAATGCATTTTTGAGGCACTTTAGTATTTCCACTGAACAAAAATAAATGCAACACTTTTGCTTTTGCTCCCATTTTTCATGAGCTGAACTCAAGACTTTGTCCGTGTACACAAAAGGCCTTTTCTCTCAAATATTGTTCACAGATTTGTCTAAATCTTTGTTAGTGAGCACTTCTCCTTTGCCAAGATAATCCATCCACCTCACAAGTGTGGCATATCAAGATGCTGATTAGACAGCATGACTATTGTACAGGTGTGCCTTAGGATGTTCACAATAAAAGACCACTCTGTTTTAAGGGGGATCCGGGGGGTCAGAAAAGCAGTCGGTATCTGGTGTGACCACCATTTGCCTCACGCAGTGCAACACATCTCCTTTGCATATAGTTGATGAGGTTGTTGATTTTTTCCGATTCTTGTCATTTGCATACGGTCCCTCACGTTCTGTTTAACTTCTTCCCGAGCGCAGCGTGTGTGTGTTGTGCTTGCTTCCTAGCGATCGGTTGGCTGCCGTTCCCGTCTCATCCACGCCTCCTCCAACAAGACACAGCTGATACACATCACCCATCATCTCAGTTCTGCATTTAACCGCCAGCCGATCGTCAAGACTTCGCCGGATTATTCCGTCCTCATCACGGTACTGGCTGTTACACTTAAGCTGCCCTGCCCTGCCCTGCCCTGCCCTGCCCTGCCCTGCCCTGCCCTGCCCTGCCCTGCCCTGCCCTGCCTAGGTGTATATCTTTTCAGTATCCAGCCCTACTTTGTACTGAGCCTTCTTTTGTTTTCTTTTTGGCTCCCATGCCGGTTTATTTTCCTGTTTGGGCTCACAGTCAGTTCTTCTTTTCTTCCCCAGTTGACCTGCTCCTGCCATACTCCTTCCCCGCCAGCTTTTGGTCCTACATGCCGGTCCGGACCCTCCTGTTTGGGAAGCAAGCATCACTCCGCCTCGTCAGCCAGCTCCCTTTACTCAACTCACAAACCGTACACCTCCAAAGTTCCCAGTTGCTGTTCATTGCTTAATAAACTCTCTCTTTATTCCTCACTTCGTGGTCTGTCTGCTGATCTGCATTCAGGGTTCCAATCCTTTAATATTTTTTGGAGGGTTCTCCGACCCCCTCCTAACACAATGGGCCTCAGGATCTCATCACAGTATCCCTGTGCATTCAAAATGGCATCAATAAAATGCACCTGTGTTCATTGTCCATAACATACGCCTGCCCGTACCGTAACCCCACTGCCACCATGGGACACTCGATTCACAATGCTGACATCAGCAAACCGCTCACCCACATGAATCCATACATGCAGTCTGCCATCTGCCCTGTTTAGTGAAAACGGGGATTCACCCATGAAGAAAACACCTCTCCAATGTGCCAAACTCCATCAAATGTGAGCATTTGCCCACTCGAGTTGGTTACGACAACAAACAGTCAGGTGGAGACCCCGATGAGGACAACAAGCATGCAGAGCTTCTCTGAGACGGTTTCTGACAGTTTGGCCTTTTATTGTGGCCAGCCTAAGACACACCTGTGCAATAATCATGCTGTCTAATCAGCATGTTGATATGCCACAGCTGTGATGTGGATGGATTATCTCGGCAAAGGAGAACCCAAAGGAAAAAAGTATTTCTTAAGATCGTCTTTTCTATGTCTCAGGAGAAATTTTGTCTCAACAAAGGCTTACCTATTTCTGATTTATTTCTCCTAAACCCCCCTTAGGAGAAAAAGGGAGAAACAGATAAGAAATAATTTGTAAGACAATGGAGAGACAAAGGAGAAAAAGATCAGATCTTATTCTAGACTGATTGACTGCTGAATGATGTCTTATATGTTTCTCATTTATGTCTTATATGAACCTTTAAGGAGAATAAGCTTCTATTCAGACATAAAAGAGATCAAAGTAAGAAACATAAGACACCACTGAGATCTCATTTATTTCTTATCGATGTCTAGTTGAAAGCTGCATTACTAACACCTGGAGAAACTCCTAAGACATACAGATGCAGTTGGTTCAGAGCTTTTATTGTATAAAAAGAATTAGTGCAACTGAATTGTACACATTATAACAGCAGTTACACAACAGTGTAAACACAACAAATGCATACACACATAAAAAGCAATGTTACATAATGTACAAAACAATATTTACCACCGTAGTAAATAGTCCTAAAACTAAATGAAGTACAAATAGGAATAGACCACTGCATAACGTTGAAACTAAGAGAAAAGTTCTTAGAGTGGAACGCCACTGAATTTGCAGAGAATATGAAATGGCTGAGATGATTAAATGGTCGTCACAGGGGTTTGGTATAAAATCCTGAATTCTATAGAAAGTTAAGAGTCAAAATTGTGGTGTTGATAGGAACTAGACGCCCACCTCTAAAAAGTAAAGTCTAAAATGTATTGTAATCATTTTATTCTGCTCATGGAGGAGGAATATTTAAATAATTTAATTAAAACTTTTTTTTTTCCTTTAGATTACATTTTTCCCTTAAATAACCATTACATATTAAAAACTCAGATAATATGTGTCGGATCACTGGTGATATTTGGATAAAACTTTTTTATTTGTGTTGTAGTCACTGCTGATATAGCTATTTTATTTAATATCCCAAACCCTCAATGAACGAACACGTGTCTGAGTTTTTAAATACGTAATGTTACTGATGGTAAAACAGTGGAAAATTTGGAATAAGTTCTCATTGGGAACTATTGTGCCTTATAACTCCCTGCATGTTCCCCTCTGCCATTAAAAACTTTAACATCAAACTACCATAAAACACAATGTGTCAGACATCACACTTCAGGCAGCACATAAGTGTGTGTGTATGTATGTATGTATGTATGTATATATATATATATATATAAAAGCAATAATATACGAGAGGGAGTGCTTTAATGTGAGATACTGGCAGCTGTAGATACTGGCAGCTGTAGTGTGCTGCAGCTGTAGATCGAAGATCAGAACACCCGTGCCAATATCTCACGTTAAAGCATGACCTCAAGTGGGTTACTGCGATTATACCAAGTTCCTTTATCGCCATTTTTACTGTTAGATTTTAGAACAAAGAGCACAGACGAAATTATTTGTTATCAGCCTTCCTGAGGTTAAAGGTAAAATGGTTCATTTAGATGTTACCCGTGGCTAAGCCCTCAGTCATTTTAAGTCGAAGGATCAGCTTACAGTAAACTTGTTTATTTATACAGACACTAACACAAATGTATCGAGTGGTAAATTTTAATCATTAAAAATAATCTTGACTTTACAGTGGTGCTGAAAGTTGTACACCCTTTATAATTTCGATTTTCTGCATTTTTTTTTTTTTAAATATGACCTAAAACATCATTCAAGATTTTCAAACAAGTCCTAAAAGTATATAAAGAAACCCAGTAAAACAAATGAGACAAAAAATATTTTTACTTGGTCATTTATTTATTGAGGAAAATAATCCAATATTACATATTAGTGAGTAGTAGCAAAAGTATGTGAAAACCTCTAGGACTAGCGGGTAGGGAGACGGACTTGGTGAAACCTCTCATGATTTTAGGTCAAAATTCATGCATAAAAAATAGAAAAATTCTAAAGAGTTCACAAAACTTTCAAGCACCATTGTATTATTCAAATTTTTTTTTTTACATTTCCCCTTAAAAACAAACAAATGTCTGATGTGTGTGTTTTCAGTTCAGGTCTCAGATTCAGAGTCCAGTACAGCTGTGTTCAAACAGCCAAAGCTAACCTGGAGTAATTTCATCATTTTGAGAAGGAGGGTGGCAAGGTCTCTGTTCACCTGTGTCTCGACAGTCAGTCTGGTGTGATGACGACTTTTGTTAATGAAGGATTTTTTTCAAATTCCCCACCTCAACCGCATTCCATCCCGACAAATGTGGAAAAAAACAAGGAGTTGATTTAATATTTATACTCATTTAGTCTGGAAGTATCACAAAGCCTCGACTCACTTCTAGAAATAAAAACATTCAGACCAAAATAAATGTATATCTATTTGTAATAACTTTGCATTTTAGATTTTTTTTTTTTTTATAAAAACAATTGATGTACAGTACTATGCTAAAGTATTAGGCAGGTGTGAAATAAATTGCTGCAAAGTAAGAACGGTTTTACAATAGAAGTAGTAATAGTTTATTTGTGTCAATTAAAATGCGAAGTGAATGAACCAGAGAAATCTAAATCAAACCAATACTCGGTGTGACCACCCTATGCCTTCAAAACAACATCAATTCTTCTTGGTACACACACACAGTCTGGGATTTTGTAGGATTATAGTAAGGTGTATGATTAACCAATTATACCAAACTGATGATAAATAATTATCATTTGCAACACAGCCATTAAATGAAAAAGAAGCAGATGTGTAGGAGGCATAAAACTGGGTGAGGAACAGCCAAACTCTGCTACAAAGGTATGGTTGTGAGAAAACAGTTGTGTGTCACAGGACATACAACCATGGCAAGTCTGAGCACAGTAACAAGACACAAGGTAGGTATACTGCATCAGCAAGGTCTCGCCCAGGCAAGGATTTCAAAGTAGACTGGAGGTTAAAGCTCATTTGAAAAAGTACAAAGAAATGGGCAATGCTGAGGACCGTAGATGCAGTGGTCAGGCACCTCATGCTTACTTCCCTTAAAAACTGGAAGATGTCCAGCAGTGCCATCAGCAAAGAAGTGGCAGAAACCAGTGGGGCACTGACACACCCATTGACTGTCCTGAGAAACTTGTCAGAAGTGGTCTTCATGGAAGAATTGTGGCTACAGCCAATGTCACCAAGAACTATCTTCAGTGTAAAGAAGAACAAGGAGTCCTGGAAGTGAGGATATGGACACACCAGAGCTCTGATCTCAACATCTGTCTGAGTCTGTCTGGGATTACACGAAGAGACCCAAGGATCTGAGCAAGCCTACATCCACAGAAGATCTGTGGTTAGTTCTCCAGGATGTCTGGAACAACCTCCTTGCCTCCTTGCCAACCGTGTGCGAGTATACTTAGAAGAACTGAAGGCAAAGGGTGGTTACACCAAATACTGATTTGATTAAGATTTCTCTTTTATTCATTCACTTTGCATGTTGTTAACTGACAAAAAGAAACTACAAACACTTCCATGTTTGAAAGCATTATTACTCTGCAGCATTTTTCCACACCTGTGTAAAACCTTAGCACAATACAGGCTATGGTGCAAATATCTAATAAAGATCATATTTAATCATAATATGGAATTGATGTTTATTGTATGTATCAAGTCCATTCTCAACAGAAAACATAAAAACAAAGTTCATGAAAATGTGTTTTGTGCAAATCCTTCAAACAGACAAAAGAAACATTGCAGTGAAAGTGCAGAAAAACTTCAAGCTCATTCCACACTTTATTCCTATAAACTTAATTGAAAAAAAAATATACAGTTAATTTATCACGGTGTTTTTGGTCATGATAGACTAGCTAATAATATCACCTGAAAGGCTGCAGATAGCTTTGTCCCCGAATGCGCATGCTAACGTTACCCTGCAAAATAATAATAAAAACACAAAAGGTGCATCAGGTGCTAACATTCAGTACAGCTAAAAATATTTATGTAAATGTATCGTACATTAGTGGACTTAACGTTTCTCTTTTGGAGCTGCTCTACAATCCCAGTTATGGGCAAAGCAAACTCTAACATTATGCTACCAACAGAAACTAGCATAGATCTCGTCTGAAAATACAAAAGTTTTTAAAATCAAAACAACGAATTTAAAATGTTAAAAATAATATTAAAATTCAAACATACTTACCAAACTACGATAACAGCAGCGCCGTGAGGGAGAATGAAGACCATATATATATTTTATATTATATATATATATATATATACAGGGAGTAGCACATTGCACCAGTAAGGGCAGAGTGTGAAGGTTCAATTAGCGGGTCGGTTTTAAGAGCCACAAGTTTTGCTCAAAAAAAATATTTGCAATTCACACAAATATTGGTGACATACCAGAGTCAGCTGGTGTGATGAACATGGAAAGTGACGTTGAACATCCCTCCCATGGCCTGCACAGTCACCAGATTAAAATATTATGTGAGCCCATTTGGGGTGTTTTGGAGAAGCGAGTCAGGAGGCAGGCAACGTGTGCCTCCACCAGCATTCATGTAGTGAAGCACACTATCCTGCAGACAGAATGGCTTTTAAAATCCCTATGACCACCTGTGCAGGACTTGTATATGTCCTTTCCAAGACGAATTGATGCTGTAGTGGGCCGCAAAAAGAGGCCCCCACACCATACTAATAAATTAATTGTGGTCTAAAACCAGGTGTTTCAGTTTCAGTTTCAGTTGTCTAACCCCGTAGATAATATATATATCTATATATATATAAAACATACACATGGGTCCTTCTCAAAAAAATTAGCATATTGTGATGAAGTTAATTCTTTTCCGGTAATTGTAAATGATAAAAAATTTCAACTCATAGATTTTAGATCATTGCACACCCAACTGACAATATGTCAAGTATGTTATTGTTTTAATATGATTGATTTTTGGCATTACAGCTCATGAAAACCCAAAATCTCACAACAATTAGCATATCATGAAAAGGTTCTATAAACGAGCTATTAACCTAATTATCTGAATCAACGAATTAACTCTAAACACCTGCAAAAGATTCCTGAGGCTTTTGAAAACTCCCAGCCTGATTCATTACTCAAAACCGCAATCATGGGTAAGACTGCCGACCTGACTGCTGTCCAGAAGGCCATCATTGACACCCTCAAGCAAGAGGGTAAGACACAGAAAGAAATGTCTGAACGAATAGGCTGTTCCCAGAGTGCTGTGTCAAGGCACCTCAGTGGGAAGTCTGTGGGAAGGAAAAAGTGTGGCAGAAAACGCTGCACAAACGAGAAGAGGTGACCGGACCCTGAGAAGGATTGTGGAGAAGAGCCGATTCCAGACCTTGGGGGACCTGCGGAAGCAGTGGACTGAGTCTGGAGTAGAAACATCCAGTGCCACCATGCACAGGCGTGTGCAGGAAATGGGCTACAGGTGCTGCATTCCCCAGGTCAAGCCACTTTTGAACCAGAAACAGTGGCAGAAGCGCCTGACCTGGGCTACAGAGAAGCAGCACTGGACTGTTGCTCAGTGGTCCAAAGTACTTTTTTCGGATGAAAGCAAATTTTGCATGTCATTCGAAAATCAAGGTGCCAGAGTCTGGAGGAAGACTGGGGAGAAGGAAATGCCAAAATGTCTGAAGTCCAGTGTCAAGTACCCACAGTCAGTGATGTTCTGGGGTGCCATGTCAGCTGCTGTGTTGGTCCACTATGTTTTATCAAAGGCAGGGTCAATGCATCTAGCTATCAGGAGATTTTGGAGCACTTCTGCTGAAGAGCTTTATGGAGATGAAGAGTTCATTTTTCAGCACGACCTGGCACCTGCTCACAGTTCCAAAACCACTGGTAAATGGTTTACTGACCATGGTATTACTGTGCTCAATTGGCCTGCCAACTCTCCTGACCTGAACCCGATAGAGAATCTGTGGGATATTGTGAAGAGAAAGTTGAGACGCGCAAGACCCAACACTCTGGATGAGCTTAAGGCCGCTATCAAAGCATCCTGGTCCTCCATAACACCTCAGCAGTGCCACAGGCTGATTGCCTCCATGCCACGCCGCATTGAAGCAGTCATTTCTGCAAAAGGATTCCTGACCAAGTATTGAGTGCATAAACATAAACATAATAATCTGAAGGTTGACTTTTTTTGTATTAAAAACACTTTTCTTTTATTGGTCGGATGAAATATGCTAATTTTGTGAGAATTTTGGGTTTTCATGAGCTGTATGCCAAAATCATCAGTATTAAAACAATAAAAGACTTGAAATATTTCAGTTGGTGTGCAATGAATCTAAAATATATGAATTTAATTTTTATCATGACATTACGAAAAAGAAATAACCTTGATCACAATATATGCTAATTTTTGAGAAGGACCAGTGTGTGTATATATATAAATATATATATATATATATATATAATCTATATATAATATATATGTACATATATATATTATGAAAACAGGTAAGATCAAACAACAGAAGGAGAAGCAGGATCAACCCCTCAAAGATGAGATCCTTGGTTTTTTTTTTATGCCAATCTTCATTAAAAACTGTAACCCGGATGTTGCTTTTTCTTTTTTTTGCACATTTTTATTTAGATTTTGTTGAATGATGTTTGGTTGATGATGTCTTGTTTCCCTGTATATAGTTGCTAATTTACAAATAACACACATAGTCAGAGACCTGAGACCAGATTGGACCTGTAATTGAAATGGGTCTTCGTTTTTGTATTTTATTTTACTGTGTTCCATTGAGTACATAAATAAAAACCATATTAATAATAACAAACATTGGATATTATGTGTTTGTACATTAGTAATTCATTTTACACATAATTTGGTAATAAAGTAAGCTACAAAAATCTAAAGAGCCACTTGGGCCGGGAAAAAAGAGCCGGGCTCTTTTTAGTGATCCGAGCCAAAAGAACTGCTCTCTGAAAAAGAGCCGAAATCCCTGGTTGTAGTTTTTTGTTATGTCACTAAAATAAATAATTGAGGCATGATCAGATTAATGTTTGGATGGATTGTAGATTTTCATATACGAGGTACACGTTCGCTATATGATGCAGCGCTTGTTTGCTCGGACTTGGTTTCTTCCATATGTTGTCATAAACACGATTTCGACTTGCACTTGCTTAGACTACTAAGTGTGACTTTGTGGCGCAGTGACTATATTCTGAGTCACGCACTGAATAATTTTAATTCTATTTTAATTTAAGTCCATCATACTGTCAGGGAACACAGTGACAGATTAACATTTAATACTTGAATGTTTTGAAATATAACTAAGAACACAAGCATGAAGAGCAACAGAATAGAATTGGCTCTGATAGAACATGGAAGCAAATGTTTGAAATTGTATTTAGTTTTTTTTAGTTTTTCTTTTGGATACTTTTATTGTTGCCATATCTACACCTGTAAGTAAAAGTAAATTGTGCAGAAAATAAAGTTGTGTACTTTAACATACACATATGGAGATTTGAATTGTGAGTTTATTTAGAATTACTTTCTCAAAATAAATAGATTTGAGTATCAGTAATGACAGATAAGTTTATCAAGGTATATTCAGACAATTGGGAATTCGCTGTTTCTTATGGATTTCTTGTTTTGAGTCAACAATAAGATGAACTTTAACTTGTTAGAACAGACCAAAAAAAGCCAATTATGAGATCTTAAATGTTTCTTATGTAAATAGTATCATAAGTCTAGGAGAGACATAAAACAGGCACGTGAGACAAACTATTAAGCTTGATTGAAGAATTCTCAAGTTTATATTTTTTGCAGGATGAGACCGAATCGAGATGAGCCAAACTTAGGACAAACTTAAGACGAATTTAAGAAATGATACTTTGAAAATTCAAGCGTTGTTTCTCAGGATGACAAATTTAAGAAACAGGAGAAATAAGCTTAAATCTCACATTGATCTCAAACACGTCTTAATTATGTCTAGGAGAAATAAATGAGACAAACTTAAGATCTTATTTAGAGAATTTCTTTCCCCTGGGAAGGGCTCACTAAAACAGACTTAGACAAATTTGTGAACAATATTTGAGATAAAAAGGCCTTTTGTGTTCATAGACAAAGTCTTAGATCTTTGAGTTCAGTTCTTGAAAAATGGAAGTGTTGCGTTTATATTTTAGTTCATTATATAAACGATTGCTGTTAGAATATTTCTGAATTTCATTTTAGGCTACATATTTTTCAGTACTCAGCAATCAGAGATTGTACAGTGAGGTAAATGTTTTAGCTACACATGCACATTTTACTCTTTTATTGTAGATTGCTTAATTATATTTATTAATAATATTTTATATTGTCTCATATTACATTTATTTAATATGAGGCAATATTTATCACATTTATCATGGTTAGGTTATCTTCAAATAAATAAATAAATAAAGCTCAATTTAATAATTAGGTGGATTGGTTAAATAGGGTAGATAACCACCATAGGGACTGGTAGTGTGTGAGGAAGGGGATCAAAACACAAACATATTCAAAACACACATACGCAGGTAGAATTTTCCAAAGAGGAAAGCATAATGTAATTTTTAAAGGAAGGAGAAACTAATTTATTCAATTAGTTTGTTGTCATTCTTATTGAGGTGAAATGTTGCTGTGCTGCAGCAAATAAGATAAGATGTGTTAAAAATTAAGTAATTATATTATTAAAAATGATAATCTCATTCTCTCTATGTACTCCACATACAGTATGGTACAGTGGAAAATTTTGTTTCTGCATAAAAATATAAATTAAAACATTATCAGATTTTCACACAGGTCCAGTTAAAAAAATTGGATAAAATATTGCACTTGGTCATTTACTTCTGCAGGAAAATAATCCAATATATTATACATTATAAAGGGTTTAATCGCCACTGTATATGGAATGAATATCTATTTCTTTAGTATAAAAGTGAAAATGTGATTAACTGTGAATGACTATGAATACATGATGCAGGTAAACTGAATTAAATATTTTATTCCTTTTAAAACCTATATTCTGTATTTGGCTGTTTTAAAAAATATCTCCAAAATATAATTTAATTGTCTGGAGTCTAAGGAAGTTTCTGTCATTTTATAACTGTAATGGATCAAACTGACTGGCATGGGTGTAGCTGGAGCCAAACCTGCAATACTGACTTCACCAGCAGAGGCAGGCTAGAGCAGCTTGTGTCAGGCCAGCTTTAACTACACCATTATGCTGCCCCCACTGGTTAGCGGTGATAGTGCAATGCCACTTCAGTTGTGTGCTTTACTTTTCCCTCTGGGGTGCCACGGTGGCTTGGTGGGTATCACCACTGCCTCACAGCAAGACGGTCCTGGGTTCAGTCCCAGGGTGGAGTGGCCTGGGTCCCCCCCCCATGTCTGTGTGTGTTTTCTCCGGGTACTCTGGTCATGCGTGTTAAGTTAATTGATTACAGTAAATTGTCATTGACTTTACCCTACCCATGATATAGAATATAATGTTCAGCAGATACGTGGCTTAATAATTAGCCAATAAATGATTATAATCCTGTGCATCCTGCATCATAACTTATGTGGTCCATATAAATAGCAGTGTGGGCATTTCCTCAGACCACCCTGAAAATGAATGAAGCCTTTACTATGAGGTTTATGAAAACAGAAATTGTGAGGAAAATGGTTTATTAATTAGTATATTTATTAATGCATAAAACACTGCTTTATTAATGTATAAATAAAATATATCTTACTTTGCTGATTGTGATTCCCTGAATGGCAGCTCATTATACAGACTAAATTCTGTTCTTTAGTCATTTTCATTGAACATGATGGTTATAGATGGTATTATTTGAAAGTAGATACAGTAAAAATTTATAATTATATAAAACAATAAATATTAGAACCATTTTACTGATTTACATCTGTTGTTTGGTTTATATGAATTTACTTTATTATTAAATAACCTTAATGTTAACAGTAAGGTTTTTCCTGTCTCCAAACAAAGTTACTGAACTGCATGAAAATAAAATAATTTATTCAGCTGAAGTTTGAAAGGCTGAATAATCCGTCTGTACATACCAGCTGCTGTGAGGGTGAGTGTGGATGAGAGAAGAACCAAAGTCAGACAGATCTCCATCTCCCTCCTCCCTGTACAGCATCTGTTCCCCTCCATCCACCCAGAGAGACTGAACCAGCTGCCTCCCCTCCCTCAGCCCCTAGAGAGAGAGAGAGAGAGAGAGAGAGAGAGAGAGAGAGAGAGAGAGAGAGAGAGAGCCGCCAATCACACTCACTCTTACCTTATTAGAAAGAGGAGAGGAAATGATGTCACATGGTGGGAACCAATCAGAGGAGTAATTTATGACTTTTTCCATATGAATGTAAAATACATGATTGCTGATGAAAATATACACGCACACAAACACTGATACAGACACACACCTTATAAAGGAGACAGGAAGCTGTGTGTGTTTTTGTGTGTGTGTGTGTGTGTGTGTGTGTGTGTGTGGTGTGCATTTGTATGTGTGTGCACGGTGTGTGTGTGTTATAAGAGAGGCAGGAAACTGTATGAGAGAGAGAGAGAGAAAGAGAGACGCCAATCACACTCACTTTTACTTTATTAGAAAGAGGAGAGGAAATGATGTCACATGGTGGGAGCCAATCAGAGGAGTAAATTGTGACTTTCTCCATATAACTTAACAGATAGATGAACCTGACTCCAGCTTCTGTCTCTCTCTCTCTCTCTCTCTGTCACTCATATATAGACTTATTTACACACACATACGGTAATGTACACATAACACAGCAAACTGTGATTGTGCATTTGTAAGTGTGTGTGTGGTGTGTGTGTGTGTGTGTGTGTGTGTGTGTGTGTGTGTGTGTGTGACCGCGTGTGCATGTGTGTGAGAAACAGAAAAGGAGACCGCCACCAATCACACTCTCGAATTCACTTTCTTCACCTTATTAGAAAGAGGAGAGGAAATGATGTCACATCATGGGAGCCAATCAGAGGAGGTCTTTGTGACTTTCTCCATATCAATGAAAAGCGCGGTACTGCTAATGAACAGAACTCACTCACACACACACACACATACAGACACTCCATCTAAGGGAGTGCTGTCACCTATGTTTATCAGTTTTTCTGTATATCTAAATGTATGTGTATGTGTTTCCTGTCTCCTCTATAATGTGTGTGCTTGTGAGGGGGCACAAATACACACACACACACACACACACACACACACACACACACACACACAGAGAGAGAGAGAGACAAACACACTGATATTCATCCATAAAGTAAAGTGCTAAAGCAAACACATACCCACACACCTAACAAAGCGGATGAAAAGATAGTTGTGCATGTGTGCTCATGTGCATATGTATGTGTATATCATTGTAAGAATGTTTATGTGTATTTCTGTATGTGTGTGTGTGTGTGTGTTTATTTGTGTGTGTGTATTGTGAGTGCACACAATTCCGTCTCCTCTAAAAAGTGTGTGTGTGTGTGTGTGTGTGTTTATTTGTGTGTGTGTATTGTGAGTGCACACAATTCCGTCTCCTCTAAAAAGTGTGTGTGTGTGAGTGTGTGTTTATTTGTGTGTGTGTATTGTGAGTGCACACAATTCCATCTCCTCTAAAAGTGTGTGTGTGTGTGTGTGTGTGTCACACCAGCACGTGCACCTGCGCACCACGCCCACCTTCTTCCACTTTCCACCACCTACCGTTTTCTCTCATGATCACCTGATATCATGCCCCTTGTTTTCCAGCACCTTCCCCTCCTCTATATATAGCGTCTCCTTCCACACTCTCATCGCTCTGTCTCATGGCTTCTACCATGTCACAAGCCCCCTCGTTTCTAGCACATCTCTAACGTGTCTGATACTAACCGTCTCTATCGCTCCCAACCTACTGATCTACCTTTCTACCTATCCTACCTTACCGTTTCAAGCCGTCTTTCTTTCGTTCACCTCCTTAATCGTCCTTTAGCCTTCAGTTATCGCTCACCTACCATGCCTCATCTCTTCCGTTCATCTCCGTCTTCGTTCCGTCATCCGCTCGCTTTATCATCTTGTATATATTCTGTTTGTCTCTCTGTAATCCATCGCGTTCGCGTTTGTAAGTTCTGTTATCTGTTCTGTTAATAAACACGTCTCTGAGTTCAGATTCAGTCCTGGCGTGTGCTTGCTCAAACCCGACAGCTGGCGTGACAGTAGACAGAGCCGTGCTTGGAGGCAGCGGGAGTTTTGAATCTGAACTCTCTACTGATCGCGATGATCAGCGATCCACTGAGGTAACACGTGCAGACCTGCCAACCTTGGAAAAATTTTTTGAGTAGCAACTTACTGCGGCAGCACAGCGTGGCGTGGTGCGAGGTCAGGTACATTTGCTGATCAGTATTGATTGAGTTCACATGCTCACTCATCACTCAACTTATTACTAAGCACATAGTACCCACTCACCACCATATCTAGTTATTCAACATACAAGTAGACAATAAAGAAAACAAGAACTGGTATGACCATGGTATGCATCTCTGATTTAGCTCTCCATCAAGTAGATCAAATATTGCTCTTCCCGTAGACTCTCTTGATTCACAGATCTTAAGTAGCATAGCAACGACTCTCCCAATACTGGCATCAAAAATCCTAACTACAATTGTGTACATATTTATGTCATCCATGTCTGTGCTGCCATCTGTGGCCAGGCTGAATGCAGACCTTTTCATAATTTCTGTGAGGCACTCATCGTCATGTCTGGCCAATGTTGTCATTATGGAAGTTGTCTTTGTTCTACCGCAACCGTATTGTTTTGCTATCTCACTGTCAGGAAACATTTTCCTGAACAGTGGCCCAGCATGATCTGCCACAGCTAAAGGTATATTGTGCTCTGGTAAGTGCGTTGTATAAAACGTTTCTGCTCGTATAGCCCTGAGGTCTTGGGATTGTAAGAAGAATGAATTCAATCTTGGCACTGAAATCTGTAGCAGCTACTCGTTTTTGAATGTTTTTTACCCTCCACATGGCGTCGGCAGTCTGCAAACAGACTCACACCACATTCTAAATCCTTTTTCCTTTCATAAATTTTAGTTTTTGACAGTAAAAGAGATCAGGTAAAATATATATTTTTTTTGCCAGATTCTCTTGCTCTTCACTACACTTTGAAAGTGAATATTTCAGAATACTTCTATACTGTAAATACATTTTTTGGTTTCAGTATAAATATTTAATGAATGTTACACAAACCCATAACCCACTTACAGTAAACTGTTTAATAGTAATGAAAATAATTATACTCTGGCCTATCCTATAATATAGCCTTTATGTTGTATTCATATTCACAGAAATAGGCTATTTTGCAGTATAAAACAACATGGTCTATGTATTGTGTTGGAAAGCACTGTCATTTATGAAAAGCAGTAGTGGCTTAAATAGGCACACAATGGCCTAATTTGGGAAAAAGAATGGCCTATATATATAAATGAAAGCATTTCTATGTTAGTAATATTATTACCTGTAGCTCCTTGATGACTAACGTCAAAATCATATCTGCACACTGTGCAAAACGCATGATTAGGCAGTTTAGATGGACGGAGGCAAGGCCATTGACCTTGATACTTCGTCAGGAACTTCTGAGGGGCATAGACTCGCTTCTTTTTAGATTTGCTTCCCCCTCTCTCTCTGTCAGTATCCTCATCTGACATCATGTATATTATTAACTGCAAGGCACACACCAAACACAAGCTTATAAGAATCTCACATGCATGTGTAGTTTGGAAGGTCTTAACGCACAGTCGCCTATCGGTTGACTGGATGGCAACGTTAGTAGGCTACCATATTTTTTCACTTTAGGCTATGCAATATTGTTTTGATATAGGTCTGGGTCAAATATCAAAACAAGCTGGAACAAATATTTCCTTCAGATAAGGCGGAACATTGGGGTTGAGCTATCACGTTATGACGGTTGTCCTTGCTTTATTTATGGCAGCATAAATAAAGCAAGCGTAAATGTGAAACTCTTAAGCGCAGAAAGAAGTTCTGAGTGCATCATCATGTCGTGCTCAAATCGCCGTTTTTCCCCCCTTCTCGATTCGATTGTTGTCTTCACGCGCCATGTGAATTGACTTCAACTGCTTTCTGTTGATGGCTACTGGTGTTGTGGCTGACCACACAGTACGGAAAGTCCTTCTCCAGAAGACGAACGTCTATTTATCTAAATTATAAGAATAATTTAATAGTCAAGCTTAACGTTTTTCATGAGCATGCATTCACTGATTTTTGTTGCCCACTTACCTGTTCCGCCGTCAACTTAAAACTGCGGTTAAGCCAGTCGCCTATCACCAAAATGCAGTTAAACTAGCTGCACGTGAAATGTGTGTTCGTGGCTACTATACACTTGTCTGTAAGAGTCGACTCCTCGGCTCTCCGCTCGTAGCCTAATTGAATAGTTTAAAACTAGCGTTATGATTGGTCGAAGTCTTCTTTTTCCTAACAGGTTGCTGCCCAATGCGGTTACACCCATAGACGAGTTGCCTAGTGCACGAATTCACAGACAGTTGCCATCACTGGGTTTTCGCGTATTTTAAAGCAACAAATCGTAGCAGCGTAGTTCGATGTCTAAATGCGTATCTGCTACGCAAAATGCGTAAAGGTTGGCAGGTCTGCACGTGTTGTTTCACAACTCGCGGAAGACCAGTACTCGCTGGTTCCCTCCATGGACGCGATCTCACAGCGTGTGTCCCAGATAAACCAGTCCCCGGCAACCGTGAACGGCGCACTGTTGGTTCCACCCATTTTTGCTCTCCACCTACCGCTGAGATCGCATTACCGGAACGATTTGAGGGGAATCTAGCATTGTATAATAAATTCGTGTGCAGTGCAGACGTTACCTCAGGCTTTATCCACCCAGCTCTGTCCTTTGGGGTTTCGCTGGTGGTGTCCTGCCTTTCAGGCAGAGTACTGCAGTGGGTCACGGAGAGGTGGTCACATGTGCAAACCGGGGACTGTGAGTAGCTTGGGGCAGTTTTTGGTCCACCTGCTAATAGTGGACCATACACCCCCGAGGCCCCACTATTCTGCGTGTCCATGTCAAGGGCCCGGTCCACCAGTATACAACCGGTAACTCAATTCACCTGCCACTTGCTGAACCCCCCGCTCGCCGGCTGTCGAAGGATCCCAGCCATAAATGTGGCCACTTGCAGTGCTAAGCTCGCTGTACTGGACTCTTGTCAAGGGACGCCCAGCACAGTCCAGGATTGGCCCATCCCATAGTCCATTTGAGGGTCACCTGTCCCAGAGTCTGTTCAAGGGACACCTGTCCCAGTTCCAGGGTTGCCCGTCCCAGAGTCTGTTCTAGGGACGCCTGTTCCAGGGCCAGTCCAGGGCCCGTCTATGTCAGAGACTTGTCACAGGTCGTCTAGGCCTGGTAACCCTACAGTTAAGCATGATAGCCCGGTATCCGTGCACGCCGTGTCTGTTAAATCTGCCGATAAGCTGTTAGTGCCTCGCAGACCTGTAATCGAGTTACCAGAGCCTGATAACCTGGTACCGAAGTGCTTGAGCATCCTAGCTCTGAATTTGAGCACGTTTGCCTGGTAACTGTACCATCATCTTTGGTACCTAAGTCGACGCCATCCGTTCCCAGGTCGGCTATCTCCTAGACCATTCATCTACCGCGGACACCGTCCTAAGTCCGCCTATATCAGAGACCTTCCAAAGGTCACCTATTTCAGAGACCTTTCGATGGTCATCTCTGCCAGAGACCTCCCAAAGGTCATTGATCTCTGAGACCTCCCAAAGGTCGTCTAAATCCGAGCCTGTTTTAAATTTGCCTATGTCAGAGACCTGCCAAAGGTCCTCTATCTTCGAGACCTTCCAAAAGTGGCCTACGTCCGAGTTCGTCCCAAAACAGTCCAACTCTATCCAGCGTCCACGTAAGTCCGAATCTGTTCTGAATCAGTCTGAGTCTATTCAAAGTCCGTCTAAGTCTGAGTCTGTTCCGAGTCAGTCCGAGTCCATACCGAGTTCGTCCGAGTCTGTCCAGCATTTGTCTAAGTCCCAGTCTGCCCCTAATCTGTCAGAGTCTATCCAGAGTCTGTGTAAATCCAAGTCTGTTCTGAGTTCATCCCGAGTTTGTCTGAGACCTCCCAAAGGTCGTCTAAATCCGAGTCGGTTCCGAATCAGTCCGAGTCTATCCACAGATCGTCTAAGTTCGAATCAGTTCTGAGGTCATCCAAGTCCGAGTCAGTTCCGGATCCGTCTAAGTCCAATTTTGTCCCTAATCAGTCCGACTCTGTTCAGAGTCCGTCTAAGTCCGAGATAGTCCCTGGGTCAGCCGAGTCCGAGACCTTCCCGGGACCATCCGACTCTGAGACCATTCCAGGATCAATCCGAGGCCTTCCAGAGGTCGTCAGTCTCCGTGCCTGCGCCGAGGTCGTCAGTCTCCGTGCCTGCACCGAGGTCGTAAAGTCTCCATGCCTGCGTCGAGGTCGTCAGTCTCCATGCCTGCACCGAGGTCGCCCGCCCCAGTGCCTGCACCGAGGTCGCCCGCCCCAATGCCTGCGCCGAGGTCGCCCGCCCCAGTGCCTGCACCGAGGTCTTCTGCCCCAGTGCCTGCCCCTGTACCGAACCTGAGGTCTTCCGTGCCAGCTTCGATCCCAAGGTCATCCATCCCGGTCCTCACACTGAGGTCTCCCTTCCAAGTGGCTGTACCAACGCCATCCATGCCAGACCCTCTTCTAGGATCTTCTGCACCAGTCTAACCGCCGCAGTCAATTGTCCTAGTACCTGTTCCTGTACCAGACCGGACGTCAACCTTCTCCGAGCCTGACCCTTGCCTTATTCTCGGCCTCCAACCATCCACCCATTTCAGGTGCACCCGTCTGGGCCATCAGGGGCCCAGTGCCATCCAGAATCCTCCCAGCTGTCACCCAGAGAGGAAACCGCCAGACCATCCAAATCCCCCATGGGGCCACCATTGGAATCTTAGCTTTGTCTCATCCTGTGTGGGGAGGGGGTGGGGGTGGGGGTGAGGGGGGCTCTGTCACACCAGCACGTGCACCTGCGCACCACGCCTACCTTCTTCCACTTTCCACCACCTTCTACCGTTTTCTCTCATGATCACCTGATATCATGCCCCTTGTTTTCCAGCACCTTTCCCTTCTCTATATATAGCGTCTCCTTCCACACTCTCATCGCTCTGTCTCATGGCTTCTACCAAGTCACAAGCCCCCTCGTTTCTAGCACATCTCTAACGTGTCCGATACTAACCATCTCTATCGCTCCCAACCTACCAATCTACCTTTCTACCTATCCTACCTTACCGTTTCAAGCTGTCTTTCTTTCGTTCGCCTCCTTAATCGTCCTTTAGCCTTCAGTTATCGCTCACCTACCATGTCTCGCCTCTTCCGTTCATTTCCGTCTTCGTTCCGTCATCCGTTCGCTTTATCATCTTGTATATATTCTGTTTGTCTCTCTGTAATCTTTCGCGTTCGCGTTTGTAAGTTCTGTTATCTGTTTTGTTAATAAACATGTCTCTGAGTTCAGATCCAGTCCTGGCGTGTGCTTCCTCAAACCCGACAGCCGGCGTGACAGTGTGTGTGTGTGTGTGTGTGTGTGTGTGTGTAGTGAACAGATTGTATTTTTTAATTGTTATTAAATATTAACTAATTCAACTAATCAATGAACGTATAATTACTGAATCTCTACAGAATCAATTTTGGAATCATTTGAATTATTACTGAATTAACTGTTGAATTGTTCTTGAATCATAAGTGAATTCATTACTAATTAAATTGTCAAAAGTTAATTATATCATCAATTAATCAGAACTGATCAATTATGAAATTCACACTGAATCATTACATGAATCATGAATTAATACTGGAATTCTAAATCATCACTGAATCAGTAATCAATCATTTTTAATCCTTACTGAAAATTATAGATCATGTTTAATTACTGCCCTTCAATTATTAAATTAATATTTTTTTACTAAATTAATTAATTTTTGCAACTTTTTTTCAAAATTCTATAATCATGATTCATTTACTGAGTCATTACAGAATCAAATATCAAACAATTATTAATACATTACTACATAAATCAAATGTACAATTACTGCTCATGTAATTAATGAATTATTGTCCAATCACTAAAATCATCAGGCAATATTGAAGCATTGTTGAAAATATGTGAATCATTCTTGAGCCATTGTTAAAATAACTACTGAAATGTTATCAATTCAATAATAGCAGCACTATTAAAAATAATTACTGACTTGAACTGATATTATCAGTAGTGTTGATAGTGCAAAGAGAGTATATATTTATGGCCAATCTATTTACAATACAAAACAGGTGGTATAACTGATTAATAGAATACTAGGAAAAGAAGGAGCAGGGTGTCACCTAGTTAAGGGTAAGGCATGAAGGAGGAACACGCTGTAAAAAACCCTTCAGACCATCTTCTTCCACTTGGACTGCACCTGTAGTTCTTGTAGCTAAGCAGGACATCTGTACCTGGTTCTGTATGGACTACCATAGTCTCAATGGTTAGACACTGCTCAATGCTCAGCTAAAAACAAATGCAACATTAAAGGTGCAGGGAATCAATGAACCTTCTTCTTGTGCCTTTGTCTTCAGCTCCAGACTGATGCCTTTGATCAGGGTGTTGGTGTAAAACTCACTCAAGAGTTTGTGAGCAGAGGGTCAGTTAAAGTTCAAAGTTCAGCTTACAGAAGCAGAGGGCATTCCAATATAATATCTTACGACTGAGCTACAGTGACAGTGAAGGTATTAGGGTTGTTTATTTTATTGTTTACTCTGATTAGTATCTAACATTTGCATTACATTTAGTCATTAAATGTTCTGGTAGCATTATTCTTCATTATACTCTACTGGAATGAGCAACAATACAATAAGCTGATATTAGCATGAATACAATATGTACGATTACAGAGTTTATAGATGTTATACTATTAATAATATTAATACTACTAATAATTGTCACGACTGCGGAGGAGCCCACGCCGCGACAGCAGAGGGAGCCGTCACCGGAGTTTTGACTGCCCGCTTCCGGTGCACGGCCATTTTGGGGCTCTATTTAAGCGCGGTAGTTTTGACTACTCTTTGCGAGGTCTCGTCAGAGTTTCACTCTTGTCATTCCGAGCGTTTATTATACTGATTGTTTGCCTGGCTGTGTACTACGCTTCGTTCATCTACTACTGAGTTTGCCTGTCCCCTGGTTTTGTCTGCTGTGTTTTTTTCCTCTTCGGTATTTTTGACCCATTTTGCCTGGATTTTTAACTACGGCTTGGAATTGCCCTCAATAAACCTGCTCTTGATTTCATCCTGCGTGTGTGCTTTGTGACAGAAGACCTCGCCATCATGGAATCATGGAATGGTTTAACCGACCGGCTTAACAAGCAAGAGGAGAAGATGGAGGAGATCGCTCGTCTGGTACAGGAACTGCTCCTCCGTTCTGCTCCTCCGCTGCCGGTAAGCCCTGAAAACCCTACCGATATGTCTGGTGCCATCACCGGAGCCGCCGCGGCTGCCGCTCCACCCCGGGCGGTACCAGTCCATGTGGCCTTACCTGAAAGATACGACGGGTCCCTGCACACCTGCAAGGAATTTCTCATGCAATGTAGCATCTACATCGAGCACCACCCCGAGCAATTTCTTTCAGAGACTGATAAGATACATTTTGTTATCTCGTTGCTTTCAGGCAAAGCCAAGCAGTGGGCCACCACTTTATGGAAACAAGGCAATCCGGCTCTTACCTCTGAAGAAAGTTTCTACTCTTTGTTTAAAGAGGTGTTTGACCATCCCGCGGCAGGCAGAGACATTGGTTCCGTGCTTTGTTGTTTACGCCAGGGCAAACGTCGTGCAGCAGACTACGCTTTAGAATTTCGCACCATTGCGGCTGGTAGCGGCTGGAACGAGCCTGCCCTACTCATCATGTTCCAGAAGGGTCTCCGACCTGATCTGAGAGCAGAAATGGCTGTCAAAGGCGCCACTTTGGGACTGGATGCGTTCATCCGACACACCATCGTTCTCGACAATCTGCTTTGGGAGGGTAAAGCCCTACGCACTCGGTTCCCGGATGAACCCGCTCCCGACACCAACGTTCACGAGCCAGAACCCATGGAACTGGGACGAACACATCTGACTTCGCAAGAACGACGCCGTCGTTTGCTTGAAAGGCTCTGCCTTTACTGTGGGGAGGCCAGTCACCGATGCGCATCCTGCCCGCTGCGACCGGAGTCCTCCGGTAGGAAGGAGGTGAGTGACTCAACTTTTCCCGACCTCAATACTAAATGTGTGCAGATACAAGTACGCTTGTGTTGGGACTCAGGTTCTGCCCTTCTATCAGCTTTAATAGATTCTGGAGCAGCAGGGAATTTTATTAATCGGGAGGTGGTCGAGTGTCTCCACATACCTGTTCAAAACGTGAACCTACCGTTATCTCTACGAGCCGTGGACGGAAGGCTGCTTGGTGAGAGAACCGTGCGCCAGCACACACACGAACTTTCGTTACGCACGGGTCTCTTACATGAGGAGCGCATTTCACTGTACGTCATCTCCGCACCCCATCATGACATCATTCTGGGTTACCCTTGGTTGGTAAAACACCAGCCCACCATCTTATGGGGTACAGGAGACATAACCAAGTGGGAGGATCAATGCTTCAAGTCCTGTTTGTCTGTCCCCATTAGGTCCACGCATGTAGAGAGTAACAGTGACAAAAGCGGTTCGGATATTCCCAGTTACTACCAAGACCTAGCAGAGGTCTTTTCCGAGCAAAAGGCAGGTGAACTGCCCCCTCACCGCCCCGGTGACTGCGCTATAGAACTTTTGTCGGGCAGCATCCCTCCTCACAGCCGGGTTTATCCACTATCTAGGACTGAGTCTGAAGCTATGGATACGTATATCGAAACTGCCCTTCAGCAAGGGCACATCCGTCCTTCTACGTCCCCAGCGGCGGCCGGTTTCTTTTTTGTTCAGAAGAAGGACGGTGGCCTCCGACCATGTATTGATTATAGAGGTCTGAATTCGGTTACCGTCAAATACAAGTACCCACTTCCCTTAGTCCCGGCTGCGTTAGAACAGCTGAAAGGAGCCGCTTATTTCACCAAGCTTGATCTTAGGAACGCGTACAACCTCATCCGTATCCGCAAGGGAGACGAATGGAAGACGGCTTTTGTAACAACCCGTGGCCATTATGAATACCGCGTCATGCCGTTCGGGTTGGCCAACGCGCCATCCGTTTTTCAGGCATTTATCAACGACGTGCTTAGGGACATGATCGATCGGTGGGTGATAGTTTATTTGGATGATATATTGATCTTTTCGTCCTCCCTTGAGGAGCACGTGCAACACGTTAGAAGAGTACTCCAGCGGCTGCTGGACAATAGACTCTTCGTAAAGGGAGCTAAATGCACCTTTCACGCACGGTCAGTGCAGTTTCTGGGCTATGTCATCAGTAGGCAAGGTGTCAGTATGGACGATAACAAGGTCCAAGCGGTTCTCAATTGGCCCCAGCCAGCTTCTGTCAAGGACCTGCAAAGATTCCTCGGCTTTGCCAACTTTTATAGGCGCTTCATCCGAGGTTTCAGCAGTGTTGCAGCACCTCTCACCTCGTTGCTGAAGGGCGGCAGCAAGAAGTTGGTCTGGTCTCCCTTCGCTTGAGACTGCCTTCCGGGCTCTGAAGGAGGAGGTTTCGCCACTGCTCCCATTCTGGTGCAAATCCCAACCCTGACATTCCCTTTGTCCTTGAGGTGGGATGCCTCGTCATTCATCGGAGTAGGAGCAGTTCTGTCTCAGAGGGTAGGTACCACCTCTTTTAAGCTACATCCCTGTTCCTTCTTCTCGCTCGAAACTCACTACAGCACAGAAACACAATTATGGTGTGGATTTTGTCGAAGAGCTTGATCGCAAATCGAGAGTGCAGAGTTGCTGGCCATGAAGCTGGCGTTCGAGGAGTGGAGACAGCTGGCTGGAGGGTTCCAAGTTCCCCTTTTTTGGTACCTCACTGACCACAAGACCCTGGAAGTATCTGAGAGCAGCCAGAGTTAGGACTCAACTCCAGACAAGCAGGTGGGCAATGTTCTTTTCTCGTTTCGACTTCTCTCTGTGTTCATATGTCGTCCAGGATCCAAGAACGGGAAGGCGGATGCCTTGTCACGTCTCTGGGAGGCGCCGAAACTCGAGGAACACCCTGTCTACGATCCTGCCTACCGACTGCATAGTGAGCCCAATCCACTGGGAACTCTCTGATCTCATCCAACAAGGAGCAGACCCGGGAGAACCCCCCCGTGGCCTGTCCACCTGACCGTGAGTTCATTCCCTTTGCTCTACGTAAAGACCTGATTAACACCATACATTGTAACCCCAGTTCCGGTCACCCAGGCGTGAGGAGAACACGAGAATTGGTGCAGAACCGATACTGGTGGAGCGGCCTGAACCGTGATGTACAGGATGTGGTTAGCGCTTGTTCTGTCTGCGCCCAGTCCAAGACCTCCCGAAGCCTGCCTGCTGGACTTTTGGAACCATTACCCGTCCCGAGACGACCATGGTCCCACCTGGGAATCGACTTCGTCACTGACCTTCCTCCCTCTAACGGCATGACCACCATTATGGTGATCGTCGATCAATTCTCCAAGGCTTGTCGCCTCATTCCCCTACCCAAGTTACCCACCGCCTTGGAGACTGCTGAGTGCCTGTTTCATCAAGTGTTTTGGTTTTATGGCATACCTGAGGACATAGTGTCAGACCGAGGCCCCCAGTTCACCTCACGCGTATGGAAGGAATTCTGCCGCGGCTTGGAGGTAAGCCTCAGTTTGACATCGGGCTATCACCCACAAAGCAATGGACAGACTGAGCGGCTGAACCAGGAGATCGGAAGATTCCTAAGATCCTACTGCTCCAGGTCGCAACACGACTGGTCGAGATTTCTACCCTGGGTCGAGTACGCCCAGAATTCGTTGCGCAATTCTGCTACTGGTTTAACCCCCTTCCAGTGTATTCTAGGTTACCAGCCACCTCTGTTCCCCTGGTCGGGAGACCCATCCGAGGTTCCTGCGATTGATGACTGGTATCGACGCAGCGAGCAGACCTGGGAGGAGGCGCATGTGTGTTTGCAGCGATCCGTACGGCGCCAGCAGCTTCAGGCCAACAGACATCGTCACCCCTCCGCTCCGTATCAGCCTGGTCAGATGGTGTGGCTTTCTACTCGTGACCTAAGACTCCGGCTTCCAAGTAAGAAACTCAGTCCTAAGTCACAGGTAAGTACAGACGGATTATTCAGCCTTTCATCCTCCTGTTGTTCTCCCATCCAAACCCACCTGCTTCTGACTTTAGCTGCTTTAGCTCAAACTCACCTGCTTTGGTTTTTTCTCCATCAAAAAGCATGAGTTTAGCTGCACTGCTCCCAACTTTAGAACAAGGCAGTCTTTCCTGGTTTGGATTTGGATCAAAGCTCTGCACCATGAGGGAACCTCCATCGTCCTCAGCTCTTTTTAGAGGAACCCCTTAGAACATCAGTTCCACACCGACATTTAGTTTCTGCTCATCATTTATTGGAGATCGGATTTATTATTGGTCCTGTTTTATTATGATTATATAAATATGTAATTGATATTACACCAACTTACCTGTAGTGTTGGGATTGAATGTGAACATTTGTAATATTAAATAGAAAGGATTGGAGATGAGGAATGAATTTAGGATTTTATATAAAAGAACAGTGGAGGAAACCGAGAGGAGCTTAGAAGGTCATTCTCTCTGTCTCTGTGTGTCTGTGTGTGTGTGTGTGTGTGTGTGTGTGTGTGTGTGTGTGTGTGTGTGTGTGTGTGTGTGTGTGTGCGTGTGCGAGAGAGTGTATGTGTGTGTGTGTGTGTGCGTGCGTGCGTGGCGTGGGGTTGAGTCCCACCGGCTACCGGCGTGTAGCTGCAGCATGGCGTCTCTGAACTCCAGGCTCTGGGAGAGCCTGACTCGGAGACACGGCATGAAATTGGAATGTTCAGAGACTGTTGAAGTTTGTTGCTTGGCGGTGAGTAATGTTGGTGATAAACCTACTCATACAGAAATAAATGTACTTGATCTCACAGTTGAGTGAGTGAGCCTATTTTTAAAACTGTTAAACTGTTAAAAGTAAGCGAGGACGGGCGAAGAAGAATAAACAAGTGAAGAAAGAGGCTAGTAGGGTGGATTTGGACTCAAAGTGATGGCTCAGTATCTGACTCTGGTTAGTCTGTGTGCTCTCAGGAAGAGAGAACACCTGTGGTGTACTCTGCTGAAGATATCAAGAAGCTCCTCAGTGTGACTAAGGGCCTGAGAGGTGTGCAGGTAGAGTAGCATTTTTCAGACAATCAGCAGTTTATTCGTGATGTTAAGCATTTTAGAAGGGAAGGGGTTTTTACCCCTTGGGGTTTTTGACACCTGACAGGTGTGCCGCAATCACGCCGCAACAATTAACAAAGGCATGCACGATTGCGTGAACTGTGTGGATCCACTACCATCTAGTGTCTTAGATTATTTGCAATGAGTACCCGTGTTGCACCCTCGCTCATTACACAGATCGTGCATCGCATCGCCTTAGCTCATCTCACACTTCGTTTCTCGATCATTGGCGTACTCTCCAAGACCTCACCCGTCTCACAGTCCGTTCGCGTCTGCCTAGAAGGGAAACCGAGACTTGTCTGCATAGAAGGTGGGCCGAGTAGAGCTGCAAGGCTTGAGGTAAGGTGATTAGGGCTTAGCTGCTAGGCAAGGAAAAGCTGCTTCATCGCCACATACCTCTCTCTCCTCACGCCTCTTTCTGCTCTCCCGTCGCTCGGCGTGAGCGATTTCCCTGGTGGATGCTGCCTGTGCAGTTGTCGCACTGCGCTCTCGCATCTTCTGCGCACCTCTGCATTCTTCAGTGCAGCTGAGCTCTTGTGAGCAGAGTTCGGCTCTATAGTGCCCGCCTTTGACCTGCGCATGCACGGACCGTTGTTTGCACTCCGCGCTCCTACAGTTCCCCTTTTACCATTCGTTTCAGGACACGATGCTCGCGTCCTGCCCGAGGCTTTCTCCAGCACCTCCCTTTTCCCTTTCATTTCCTTTACAGTGCACGACCTGAGTTTGAGTGAGTTTTAGGCGGCACTTGTGTCTGCCATTTTTTCTCCCCGCTCTCACTCGCTTTCCTAGTCGCGTCACTCTGCGCATGCGGTAGTGAGAAGTGAGAGCGTTCCCTTATCATTTCTTTAGTTTGTTTAAGCCTGAGTGTGGCCGTCCTATTGTCATGGATCCGGTGGTCCATCCCAGCCCTCCAGAGCCGCCCCACCCCCGATGTCGTAGGCACCAATTGCCGCCTAGGTATGCGCTGGGGTTGTTGGTATCTCCTACTCCTGAGGATCCAATGCTCAATTCCCCCGTACAGCCCAACCCCCCCATTATGAAAGGCCACCGCGAATGTCGGCCCATCACCCGCTCTCCATGTGGCATTCTTTTGCCCACGGGTGAGATTACAATCTATCCTTGGGCCCAGCCGGATGAACCGCTCAGAGTGTGAGGTCCCAGGGATGTACAACATGTACTATCCCATCCATCGGTTCATCCTCATTCTTGAGTACTCAGCACCCCGTAGCTTTGTACCTGAGCAGTTAACACCCTGTAACTCTGTACCTGAGTACGCTGCACCCTTAAGCTCCATAACTGAGCACGCCACGCCCCCAAGCTCCGTACCTGAGCATGTTAGTGCCTCATAGCTCCATACCTGAGCTCACCACACCCATTAGGTCTGCAACTGAACAGCTAGCGCCGCCCAGCTCCGCACCTGAGCTCGCCACACCCTTTAGCTCTGCAACTGAGTGGCTAACGCCACCCAGCTCTGTACCTGAGCTCACCACTCCCATTAGTCTCGCATGGGCGTGGCTGGAGAGCATGGAGAACTTGGCTGTGCGATTGGGAGTGAGCTCGCTCCTGGTAGTATCCCAACTCCTGCAGCACTGGAGGTCAGCACTCTCACCGAAGGAATGAGTACTACTAAAGGACTATGGTACAGGAACACACAGCATTGATGGGAATGACCCCACACAGCTTTCCAAAGGTCACCATCATCCTTGACCTGCAGGACTGTCAGGGCCCACTCCTGGACTGTGAAGAGGGTCTGAGTATTGACTTAGTCTCAGCCTCCGGCAAGCTTTTATACAAATTCTGCGTAAAATGTATTAATAAGAAATAACTGGCAAATAGAGCTGATACACCGTGGCGTGAAGTTTTACATTTTAGTACTGAGGTTAAACATGAATGAATAGCACTGTAAATAAGAAAATGTCAGACATGCAGTGGAGAATTTTACATGGTATCGTTTCTGTGAACTCACTCATGCCCCCTTCCGTTTTCAGAGAGAAACTCTGTTTCATGCTTATATGCATTGTTTTAGGCTACGTCCCTTGTTTAATCTCTTATGCTCTGAAAATGCTCTGAAAATATTACTCTGAAAAATCAGGTGGCGCAGGCAGCTGACACTGATATTGTAAGAGTTCTTTCTAGACTGGAAAAATCAAACATTTTGATTGACCCAAAAAGACTAACAAAGTTTCATTCAGATATCTTATCTACATATTTATTTATTTATTCATTTATTAAATAATTCCTGTGCTTTTATGTGCCAAATTTTAATCACTGAATTGGTCAAAGATAACTTGTACATTTGGTTAAAATAATGTGTGTTAAAAGTTAAAAAAAAAATATCTCTCTCTCTCTCTCTCTCTCTCTCTCTCTCTCTCTCTCTCTCTCTCTCTGGGTTACAGGCAGTGTGAGGTTGGTGGATGGTGGAAGTCGCTGTGCTGGGAGAGTGGAGGTTTATCAGGATGGACAGTGGGGAACAGTGTGTGGTTATGACTGGGATATGAGAGATGCTGCAGTGGTGTATAGAGAGCTGGGATGTGGTGATGCTGTAGATGCTCTACAATATGGTTTTGGACCAGGATCAGGACCAATCTGGATGTTTGATGTTGACTGTACTGGATCAGAATCTACACTGAAGGAATGTAGAGTAAATACGTTTTTCATACTAATCTGTAATCATGGAATGGAAGCTGGAGTCACCTGCTCAGGTAAGCTGCTTCGAGTTTAAAATGTGTTTTGGAAGTGAACATTATTATGATATCAACTAATTAATTTAAATTTTGAGCAGCATTGTCTCATATTAAAACAATTAATTTTGAAAACAAAAAGTAATTCTTATAAAATATAATCACATTAAATACATACAGGAACTTTAAAAAACACTGATGGTCATCAGCACTGCTCTGGCTCATCATAAAACTAAATCTATTACAGGAAAAAAAAAGGTAAAAATCACTTTAGTTAAAACATTTCATTCATAATTTCAGGATTTTATACACCAGTCTTTGCTCTCCCACTCACATTAAGAGAAATATTCTTATTTGATCTTCTAATATTGATGCTATTGATCTTATTGATCCCTGTATCCATGTATCTGCTATATTTGCTCTACAACAGTACGAGCTAAAGCAGGATGGTTCTTGTTCTATGAAATCAGAGCTTCAGATGTAAAACTCTTTAGCTGGGACTCAGCCTGCTCCCTCTCTGTTTATCCAGCAGCTGTAATGACATCTGTATTTAATGCCTCAAATCATCAGAGATCCTGCAGGGGTCACTGTTACAGTCACAGTGAATAATCCCCCCACTGTCCTCCCCTCCCTCAGATATGGTTAATCATGCCTGTACATTACACCCAAACCAGCTGGAAGGCACATGCTATGGAAATACATTTATTAAAGAGAAATCTAGGACTATTTGTTAGGGATCACTCCCTGGTTGCGTTTGTCCTGCGTTTGCAGCAGCGTGATCGCGCGTGCGTCAGTTTTCCCGGGCCATTATTGGGTAAGTGGCGCCACCTGCAGTCCTACCTATATAAACACACCTTAGGAACTCAGTGGTTGCCACTGCCAGTCACGTGACTGGCGCTCACCTGACACTCTGAAGCACCCGGCGTTTTTGAACGCACTGTCGCGTTCGCTGCTGCCTGCTCTCTGGCTTTCTGACGGCTCGTTTAACTTCTTTCATTTGTTATTTATTTTGTTAGGGATAAAAGTAGTCTGGGGGAATCAAGTCCCTCAGAAGGGAGTTGTCTGGAGGGAGCTTGGTAACGTTAGGGCCCTAGATAGGGTAGGGTCAGCGTTTTTGTTGTTTATTGTTTTTTGCTTTCACCGAGCTACACTTGCAGCTCTTAGCCTTTATCCCGCCATCTTTCCTCACGCCGTCGCCCCTCCTCGCCGTGATCGGGAATATTACCAATTACTGCAGATCCGCCCCGTATACGGGCCCACTGGGTTTGCATCCTTAATAACTTAAAACATTCTTAATACACAGTCCAAAACACAAACTCAAAACATTTAATACTATCATGACTACCTGCATACCGATTTTCAACCGTCTACATGCAGGCATTCGCCAGAAATCACGTACCAAACACAGCTGTCCGCCATGTTTGGATACAAAACATCCAACTTTTTTGCCTTTTAAAATATACTTAGGATGTAAAATAACTTTTTATTTTATCATAGAAAATTCACTTACCGTCTAAACAAGTCCATGATACCGTTACATTGCCGATAAAACATCAGTAAAGCGCTTTTTTGCATGGTTATGTGGTTGCGTAAAATCCATTCGTTCCAACGCAAGCTCTTCTTTGGACGTTTTTCATTTCACAAAACAAAGTTTCCCTTTTCCAAGGGTGCATAAGATATCGCCTATGGGTGGGCTCTGCAAGTACTAAGTTCATTAGTTATTCAAGAGCTCGTAAAGTGTATTGATTTAGCAGTTTTCCATCACCCTCTCCATTCAGACAAGCTGGCCTATGGGCTAAGACAGATACGCAGATCTCTGGGTCTGTGTGAGCGCTGAATGGGGGGACAGAGCTGTGTTCCAATGGTAAGCTAAGAGTCTACGGTTTCCATAGAGACCAACCGTGACACGATCAGGCACACAGAGCGGGTGGGTGGGGGCTGGAAATCTCCATTCACAGCCTTGCTGAACAATGCAGAGGCCCCTTGTACTTGATTTATTCAAATAAGAAACAAAAAAACACTGAATTGTGACTAATATTTGTTTGTTCTATTACAGAAGACATAAAAGAACTTGCAACCACTTGATTTAAAGTGACAGGCTTCTTTTTATTTGTAATTTTAGAGGTTGTGGCAAATTTTGAGACGAATGATGACCCTTGATAAAAACCTGTGTAACTCTTGAAAACTTTGTTGTATCTGTTCCAAATTTTGGATTTAGCTTCACAAGTCCCTGCTGAAACAGGAAATGTACAGCATGGAAAATCTTCAAACACCAGCATCCACACACAAATTATAATCTCAAAAAATTAAAGGCATTTTTTGCATTTAATCTTCCCAAATGTAACCTAAATGATGAAAATAGAAGACTGGAGGTGAATAAATATGTTGGGCCAAGTGTTTACTTCAATTTGAGCCCTGAATGATCATTGTGCTATATGTAAAACCTAAAATAACCAGTGTTTAAATGTAATAGTGTTCGTTCAATTACAGCAGCATTAATTCCCTGGTCTCCTTTGGAAGAGGACGTAGAGTGTTTCACCTGTCCTCTTCACTTTTTTCCTTTATTTCTCCCGCAGACGCGTTTAAACCGCGGTTGAGCCGCCATTGTTAGCGGGATCTCCGAGCGGGTTCTGCACGTTGCGCATGCGCAGACCCGGCGCTTATATTGCGCAACGGAGGCACGTCGTAAGCGTGCTGTGAATTAAAGTACGTCACGCTTACGGCGTGCAGTTTAGTTTATTTGGTTTTATTTATTAATCATATCTTTTATTTAGTTTCTTTATTTATTTATTTATTTGGTTTCATATGCTTTTACTTATTTGTCTCATTTCAGTTATAAATACCAACTGGAGCTAACTGCAATTGGGTCCCAACTCATTTATGTTTTGTTTTACATGGTTCGTCATTGTTTTTATATGGCGAACCGTAACACTATTCTTATTGTTCTTAATGAGAAATAGTGATAAATAGTGATAAGCTGGAAAGAGTGTGGTTTTGACTTCCATAACGATGGATCAGTCACATTAAGAATCAGTATTTCAAAAGAATTAGCCTTGTAATGGGATTTAGTTGTAACACTTAGCTCTTTGTCAAAAATTGTGGCTATGCCTCCCCCCCGACCATTAGGACGAGGGCGATTAGCATGACTGTATTCAGGAGGTGAGGCTTCATTTAAGGCTAAATATTCATCAGGTCTAATCCAAGTCTCAGTGAGACAGAGAGCGTGTAAGCGTTTATCAGTGATCATTTCATTTACAATTACTGCTTTGTTTGTAAATGATCTAATGTTAAGTAATCCTAGCTTTAGTCTAAGGTTGTTATTTCTTTGGGAGCTATCTGTGTTTATACTAATGAGGTTATTAAAACAGACTTTTTGAGAGTGTTTACATTTAGGACAGATGCGGGTAACAGACACAGTTTCAATAATGTGGGTTCTGGGTGACGGTGCATGGCTACCAGCAGACAGTTGGTTAAGCCGGTCTGTCTGCTGCCTGAGCCCTGCTCTGGATAGTCAGCCCTAACCAATCGGGCCATAAGGGAATGGGCAATGTTGCAGGAGATGAGAGCGCAAGCACCCTCCCGAGTGGGATGGACACTGTCCATCCTAAAAGGCCAGACTTACTGTATAAATATGACCTAAAAACATCATCAGATTTTCACACAAGTCCTAAAAGTAGATAAAGAGAACCCAGTTAAACAAATGAGACAAAAATATGATACTTGGTAATTTATATTTTTTTGAGGAAAATAATTCAATATTACATATCAGTGAGTGCCAAAAGTATGTGACCCTTTGCTTTCAGTATCAGGCGTGACCCCCTGTGCAGCAATAAACTGCAGCTAAACGTTTCCTGTAGCTGTTGATCAGTCCTGCACACCGGCTTGGAGGAATTTTAGCCCATTCCTCCGTACAGAACAGCTTCAGCTCTGGGATGTTGGTGGGTTTTCCTCACATTAGCTGCTTGCTTCAGGTCCTTTCCACAAACATTTCCATTGGATTAAGGTCAGGACTTTGACTTGGCCATTCCAACACATCAACTTTATTCTTCTTCTTTAACCATTTTTTGTAGAACGACTTGTGTGCTTAGAGTCACTGTCTTGCTGCATGACCCACCTTCTCTTGAGATTCAGTTCATGGACAGATGTCCTGACATTTTCCTTTAGAATTCTCTGATAGAATTCAGAATTCATTGTTCCATCAATGATGGCAAGCCGTCCTGGGCCCAGATGCAGCAAAACAGGGCCAAACCATGATACTACCACCACCATGTTTCACAGATGGGATAAGGTTCTTATGCTGGAATGCAGTATTTTCCTTTCTCCAAACATAACGCTTTTCTTTTAAACCAAAAAGTTCTATTTTGGTCTCATCCGTCCACAAAAACATTCTTCCAATATCCTTCTGGCTCGTCCACGTGATCTTTAGCAAACTGGCAGATGAGCAGCAATGTTCTTGTTGGAGAGCAGTGGCTTTCTCCTTGCAACCCTGCCATGCACACCATTTGTTGTTCAGTGGTCTTCTGATGGTGGACTCATGAACATTAGCATTAGCCAGTGTGAGAGAGGCCTTCAGTTGCTTAGAAGTTACCCTGGGGTCCTTTGTGACCTCGCCAACTATTACATGCCTTGCTCTTGGAGTGATCTTTGTTGGTCGACCACTCCTGGAGAGGGTAACAATGGTCTTGAATTTCCTTCATTTGTACACAATCTGTCTGACTGTGGATTGGTGGAGTCCAAACTTTTTAGAGATGGTTTTGTAACCTTTCCCAGCCTGATGAGCATCAACAACTCTTTTTCTGAGCTCCTCAGAAATCTCCTTTGTTCGTGCCATGATACACTTCCACAAACATGTGTTGTGAAGAGCAGACTTTGATAGATCCCTTTTCTTTAAATAAAACAGGGTGGCCACTCACACCTGATTGTCATCAAAGTGATTGAAAACACCTGACTCTAATTTCACCTTCAAAGTAACAGCTAATCCTAGAAGTTCACATACTTTTGCCACTCACTAATATGTAATGTTGGATCATTTTCCTCAATAAATAAATGACCAAGTATAATATTTTTGTCTCATTTGTTTAACTGGGTTCTCTTTATCTAGTTTTAGGTCTTGTGTGAAAATCCGATATTTTATTTCATATTTATGCAGAAATATAGAAAATTCTAAACTTTCAAGCACCACTGTATGAAGCCCATGTTGTTTTCAGACCATCAGTTGGACAGTCAGTAGTTCAGAGACCATAACCTGCTGTAACGTTGGGATGAGGCCAGGGCATACTATTGCATAGGACATCGCCTTCGGAGCTCTTACGGTCGGTCGGTCGGTCGGCCAAGTCTGTTACTGAACATGCTCCGCTGTCTGGTCAGTAGGTCATGGAAGGGATGTGATGTATTGTCCAGGATAGCAGTGAGTTTGTTAAGTGTCCTCCTTTCCTCCGTCATCTCAAAGCTATCTAGTGAGCAGCCCAAGACTGAGCCAGCCTTCTTGATCAGTTTGTTGAGCCTTTCTGCCTCCCCTTCCTGTATACAGCCTCCGTGTTGGCCCTCCAGTCCAGTCTGTTGTCGAGCAGGACACCCAAGTACTTGTAAGTGTCCACCAGTTCAACTTTCTGTCCCATGATGGTAAAGGGACTCATTGTGGTCCTCTTCCTCCTGAAGTACACCACCATCCCCTTAGTTTTGAAAACGTTCAGGAGTAGATGGTTCCTTGTACACCACTCAACAAAGCTGTTTACCAGGTCCCTGAAGGGAATTAATAAAAAAAGTCACAGAAAAGAACATCCCAGAAAAAAGAAAGAAAAAGGCTGTAAACAGTTATAAAAAATACACTACAGCAAAAGTTGAAACTGAAATGAAGCGACTCTGGTAATTAACTAATGGCTAATTACTACAAAACACACTATGCTGGTAGATCTGTAAACTTACTAAATATTGATTAGCGGTGTAAAATATATAATCTGCTGGTAATAAAAAGGAAACGATTAAGAGATTATAAAAGTACTGTATATATGATAATAAAGAACTGCTGAATCAAGAACTGCTAATAGCTATAAACAGTGTACACACTATGCCGATTCAGAGTAGCTGAGTCAGAGTTGCCAGGTCCTCCATTCAAATGAAGAGATCATGTGAACAAGGCAAAGTCTTTCCTGCTTTGGATTTGGATCAAAGCTCTGCACCATGAGGGAACCTCCATCGTCCTCAGCTCTTTTTAGAGGAACCCCTTAGAACATCAGTTCCACATCAGTTTAGTTTCTGCTCATCATTTATTGGAGATCGGATTTATTATTGTTCCTACTTTATTATTCATCATTCAAATATTATTCATCTGTTCTTCATTTAATATCATTAATATTACACCAACCAACCAACCTCTCTCTCTCTCTCTCTCTCTCTCTCTCTCTGGGTTACAGACAGTGTGAGGTTGGTGAATGGAGGAAGTGGAGGTTTATCAGGATGGACAGTGGGGAACAGTGTGTGGTGCTTACTGGGATATGAGAGAAGCTACAGTGGTGTGTAGAGAGCTGGGATGTGGTGATGCTTCAGATGCAAAGTTCTCTAAACGAGCTATTAACCTAATCATCTGAATCAACGAATTAACTCTAAACACCTGCAAAAGATTCCTGAGGCTTTTGAAAACTCCCAGCCTGGTTCATTACTCAAAACCGCAATCATGGGTAAGACTGCCGACCTGACTGCTGTCCAGAAGGCTTTCATTGACACCCTCAAGCAAGAAGGTAAGACACAGAAATAAATTTCTGAACGAATAGGCTGTTCCCAGAGTGCTGTATCAAGGCACCTCAGTGGGAAGTCTGTGGGAAGGAAAAAGTGTGGCAGAAAACGCTGCACAACGAGAAGAGGTGACCGGACCCTGAGGAGGATTGTGGAGAAGGGCCGATTCCAGAGCCACCATGCACAGGCGTGTGCAGGAAATGGGCTACAGGTGCCGCATTCCCCAGGTCAAGCCACTTTTGAACCAGAAACAGCGGCAGAAGCGCCTGACCTGGGCTACAGAGAAGTAGCACTGGACTGTTGCTCAGTGGTCCAAAGTACTTTTTTTCGGATGAACAGCAAATTTTGCATGTCATTCGGAAATCAAGGTGCCAGAGTCTGGAGGAAGACTGGGGAGAAGGAAATGCCAAAATGTCTGAAGTCCAGTGTCAAGTACCCACAGTCAGTGATGGTCTGGGGTGCCATGTCAGCTGCTGGTGTTGGTCCACTTATGTTTGTTATGGGAGATGAAGAGTTTCATTTTTCAGCACGAAAGCTGGCACCTGCCTCACAGTGCCAAAAACCACTGGTAAACTGGTTTAACTGACCATGGTATTACTGTGCTCAATTGGCCTGCCAACTCTCCTGACCTGAACCTGATAGAGAAATCTGTGGGATATTGTGAAGAAGAAAGTTGAGAGAGACGCAAGACCCAACACTCTAGATGAGCTTAAGGCCACTATCGAAGCATCCTGGGCCTCCATAACACCTCAGCAGTGCCACAGGCTGATTGCCTCCATGCCACGCCGCATTGAAGCAGTAATTTCTGCTGCAAAAGGATTCCCGACCAAGTATTGAGTGCATAAATGAACATAATAATCTGAAGGTTGACTTTTTTTGTATTAAAAACATGTTTTTCTTTATTGGTCGGATGAATATGCTAATTTTTGTGAGATTTTGGGGTTTTCATGACCTGTATGCCAAAATCATCAATATTAAAACAATAAAAGGACTTGAAATATTTCAGTTGGTGTGTAATGAATCTAAAATATATGAAAGTTAAAATTTTTATCATTACATTATACGGAAAAGAATTAACTTTATTCACAATACAGGTAGTCCTCGGGTTACGACGGTCTCGAGTTACGACGTTTCGTAGTTACGACGCATCTCCCATTTACTGTATAAAGCCTTTTTTTTTTTTTTTTCGACACTTTAAGTGGTTTGCGTCGTTAAACGTCATAACGCGAACTTCGTGTTAGGTGTGCGCGGGCGGAAGAATACACGGTTACGCGGTTCGTTTTGTGATAATTACTGTGTTAGGGAATAGGTGTAGGATAGGATAAGTGCTTACAGTATGTACTGCACCCTCTACGTGTTATACTTCCGAAGCGTTACACATAGATTAAACAGCCAGCCAACTCTTTTTAAGAGCCAGGATGATGAACATGCTTGTTCCTTTAATGACTCAAAATCAGAGTGAAAACTACAAATACAAAAACATAGACATAGAAAAAGGCTCAAAATACATTCTATAAAACTTAATACCAGCAACACAAACGCGTCTGACCGGATAACAAAGAGTTGCAGCGATAGTAACCGACTATCAAATTTTGTCATAAACATCTCAGAATGATGTAATACTTAGTCATTGCTTTCTGAACGGTAGATACGAACAGGTTAGAACAGGCGAAAGTAGTGTAAACTTCGTGCACAATTAGCGACCATGCTTCTGTTTACTAGACTGGACCGTCCATAGTGCAACAACCAGCCACCTCCGTGGGCGTCAAAATAAAAGTCCCGGTGTCAGTCGTCAAACCATACAAAACAGTACAAAAGCAATGCAAACAGACACTTCAAGTTTCTAACAGCCACTCAAGAACATAAGTATGTACGTGTGTTCCGACTTACACCGAAAATCGGTTTACGACGCCCCCTAGGGACGGATCTGCGTCGTAAACCGAGAACTACCTGTATGCTAATTTTTTGAGAAGGACCAGTAGTTTACCCACATTCGTTAATAGTTTTATTGTTCTTAGGACACACCCACTAAAGACAAATTAATTATTCTTTATTTGTGGTCTTTGTAAATTAGTTTCAGAATCTGACCTCTGCTCAGATCCTTAGCACGCAGAGTTATCGATGACAAGCGACTCGACTGGACAAAATCAAAATAGTCTTGCAAGTTGACTTTACCACCAATGGGATTTGGACTCTGTCTTTAAGACTCAAAATGACTCTTCACAAACCCAATTTCAAAGATTTTATTTTCAAGTGTTAACATAATATTGAATCACATAACTGAGTCTCTGTTCCTGGATTTGTGATTGTTATGGTTTGCCTAGATAGGGGTGAACCTTGTAAAAATAAGGGGTTTTAGGACCCAAGGGCAGTTAGCTCCTGTTGGAATGGTCAAACCAAAAGAAATAATAATTATAAAGGAAATGAAATAGATAACTGAAAGGAGAAAAAATGCAACTGCACCTGACTGTTAGCAGCTGAACCCTGATCGCTGACGTCAGAGTCAAGCTCTTAGGCGTTTTACCTCATGAGGACTGATACAAACACAGGCGAAAATAAAAGGGACAAAGGGCAAAAACAAGTCAAGTCTCAAAAACAAAAGCCATCTATTAAATATATAAAAAGTTCAAGGGGAAAGGAAAAGCCACTAGTCACGCTATAAGCGCTGTGGCGAGCACGAGGAGAAATGAAAGCTTTCCCCTTTAGAAAACGGAGTGGGGAGTGAACACTCACTACCAAGCTGCACATATGCAGAACGATGAGAGAGCAGGTTCGGAGAGAGGGGGGTGTGCATAAGTAAGAGGTGAGTCAGCGTACTACGTACAGCTATAGCACGACACGGACGCGGAAGTGGACACGGTGCTCAGGAACGCTCTTATATACCTGAGCCCGCAGGTGTCGCCAATGGAATAATAAGCAAGTCTGTCAGTAAAGCCAATTTTCAGTCATGCCAACGCTGCCCTCTAGGATCAGCAGCATGGCTAATCACAGAGGTCTTTGGAAATTGGGTTCAGATTCTGAGCTCTGCTCAGATCCTTATGAGGAAGAGGTACATGCGACATGCGACTAGACTGGACAAAATCAAAAATGACTTGCAACATGACTTTACCACCAATATGGTGGTAAAGTCCAATCTGGTGGTAAATCTATTTTTACAACTGAAAACGAGTCGAGAGCCTTCACAAACTCATTTTTAAGATTCAAGTGTTAAAATAATATAGAATCACATAACTTAGCCTCTGTTCCGTGATTGGGGCCTTGTCATGATGGAAGGGCCATGTGTGTTCTAATGACCTCCAGGGCCATGTGTGTTCTAATGACCTCCAGGGCCATGTGTGTTCTAATGACCTCCAGGGCTATGTGTGTTCTAATGACCTCCAGGGCTATATGTGCATTAATGACCTCCAGGGCTATGTGTGTTCTAATGACCTCCAGGGCTATGTGTGGTCTAATTGACCTCCAGGGCTATATGTGGATTAAGGACCTCCAGGGCTATGTGTGTTCTTATGACCTCCAGGGCTATGTGTGTTCTAATTTCCTCCAGGGCTATGTGTGGTCTAATGACCTCCGGGGCTATGTGTGTTCTTATGACCTTCACGGCTATGTGTGGTCAAATGACCTCCAGTGCTAAATGTGGTCTAATGGCCTCCAGGGCTGTTTGTGGTCTAATGACCTCCAGTGCTATGTGTGGTCTAATGACCTCCAGAGCTATGTGTGGTCTAATGACTTCCAGGGCTGTGTCCGGTCTAATGGCCTCCAGGGATATGTGTGTTTTAATGACCTCCTGGGATATGTGTGTTTTATTGACATCCAGGCCTATATGTGCATTAATGACCTCCAGGGCTATGTGTGGTCTAATGACCTCCAGGGCTGTGTCTGGTCTAATGACCTCCAGGGCTCTGTGTGTTCTAATGACCTCAAGGGCTATGTGTGTTCTAATGACCTCCAGGGCTATGTGTGTTCTAATGACCTCCAGGGCTATGTGTGTTCTAATGACGTCCGGGGCTATGTGTGGTCTAATGACCTCCAGGGCTATGTGTGGTCTAATGACCTCCAGGGCTATGTGTGGTCTAATGACCTCCAGAGCTATGTGTGTTCTAATGGCTTCCAGGGCTATGTGTGGTCTAATGACCTCCAGGGCTATGTGTGGTCTAATGACCTCCAGGGCTGTGTGTGGTCTAATGACCTCCAGGGCTATGTGTGTTCTAATGACCTTCACGGCTATGTGTGGTCTAATGACCTCCAGGGCTATGTGTGTTCTAATGACCTCAAGGACTTTGTGTGTTCTAATGACCTCCAGGGCTATGTGTGGTCTAATGACCTTCACGGCTATGTGTGTTCTAATGACTTGCAGGGCTATCGGTGTTCTAATGACCTGCAGGGCTATGTGTGTTCTAATGGCCTCCAGGGCTGTGTGTGTTCTAATGACCTCCAGGGCTATGTGTGTTCTGTTGACCTCCAGGATTATGTGTGGTCTAATGATGTCCGGGGCTATGTGTGTTCTAATGACCTCCAGGGATATGTGTGGTCTACTGACCTTCAGGGCTATGTGTGCCTTACTGACCTCCAGGGATATGTTTGGTCTAATGACCTCTGGGGTTATGTGTTCTCAAATGCACTTCAGGGCTATGTGTGGTCTAATGACCTTCGGGGCTCTGTGTGTTCTTATGACCTTCAAGGCAATGTGTGTTCTAATGACCTCCAGGGCTATGTGTGGTCTAATGACCTCCAGAGCTGTATGTGGTCTAATGACCTCCAAGGCTGTGTGTGGTCTAATGACCTCCAGCGCTATGTGTGGTCTAATGACCTCCAGAGCTATGTGTGGTCTAATGACCTCCAGGGCTGTGTCCATTCCAATGGCCTCCAGGGATATGTGTGTTTTAATGACCTCCTGGGATATGTGTGTTTTAATGACCTCCAGGCCTATATGTGCATTAATGACCTCCAGGGCTATATGTGGTCTAATGACCTCCAGGGCTGTGTCCGGTCTAATGACCTCCAGGGCTCTGTGTGTTCTAATGACCTCCTGGGATATGTGTGTTTTAATGACCTCCTGGGATATGTGTGTTTTAATGACCTCCTGGGATTTGTGTGTTTTAGTTTCCTCCAGGGCCATGTGTGGTCTAATGACCTCTAGGGCTATGTGTGGTCTAATGACCTCCAGGGCTATGTGTGGTCTAATGACGTCCGGGGTTATGTGTGTTCTAATGACCTTCACGGCTATGTGTGTTCTAATGACCTGCAGGGCTATGTGTGTTCTAATGAACTCCAGGGCTATGTGTGGTCTAATGACCTCCAGGGCTGTTTGTGGTCTAATGTCCTTCAGAGCTGTATGTGGTCTAATGACCTCCAGGGCTGTGTGTGTTCTAATGACCTCCAGGGCTATGTGTGGTCTAATGACCTCCAAGGCTATGTGTGGTCTAATGACCTCCAGGGCTATGTGTGGTCTAATGACCTCCAGGGCTATGTGTGTTCTAATGACTTTCACAGCTATGTGTGGTCTAATGATGTTCGGGGCTATGTGTGTTCTAATGACCTCCAAGGATATGTGTGGTCTACTGACCTTCAGGGCTATGTGTGCTTTAATGACCTCCAGGGATATGTTTGGTCTAATGACCTCAAGGGTTATGTGTTCTCAAATGAACTTCAGGGCTCTTTGTGGTCTAATGACCTCCAGGCCTGAGTGTGTTCTAATGACCTCCAGGGCTATATGTGCATTAATGGCCTTCAAGTCCATGTGTGTTCTAATGACCTCCAGGGCTATGTGTGGTCTAATGCATTCCAGGGCTGTTTGTGGTCTAATGACCTCCAGATCTATGTGTGGTCTAATGACCTCCAGGGCTGTGTCCGTTCCAATGGCCTCCAGGGATATGTGTGTTTTAATGACCTCCTGGGATATGTGTGTTTTAATGACCTCCAGGCCTATATGTGCATTAATGACCTCCAGGGCTATGTGTCCGGTCTAATGACCTCCAGGGCTCTGTGTGTTCTAATGACCTCCTGGGATATGTGTGTTTTAATGACCTCCTGGGATATGTGTGTTTTAATTTCCTCCAGGGCTATGTGTGGTCTAATTGACCTTCAGGGCTATGTGTGGTCTTAATTGACATTCAGGGCTATGTGTGTTATAATACCTCCAGGGCTATGTGTTGTCTAGACCTACAGGGCTATGTGTGGTCTAATGACCTACAGGGCTATACAGCTCTGGAGGTCTTAGACCACAAACAGCCTTAAGGTCATTAGAATGCCCTTCATGGCTATTTGTGGTCTAATGACCTCCAGGGCTATGTGTTGGTTATGTGACCTACAGGGCGATGTGTGGTCTAATGGACATCCGGGGTATGTGTTTCTAATGGGACCTCAGGCTATGTGTGTTCTAAGGACCTTCCAGGGATTATGTGTGTTCTAATGAACTCCGGGGCTATGTGTGTTCTAATGACCTCCAGGGCTATTGTGTGTCTAATGACCCCAAGGCTATGTGTGGGTCTTAATGACTACAGAGGTATGTGTGTTCTAATGACTTTCACCGGGCTATGTGTGGTTAATGATGTTCAGGGGCCTATGTGTTTATTGACCTCCAAGGATATGTTGTGGTCGACTGACCTTCAGGCTATGTGTGCTTTAATGACCTCCAGGATATGTTTGGTCTATGACCTCAAGGGTTATGTGTTCTCAAATGAACTTCAGGGCTTCTTTGTGGTCTAATGACCCCAGCCTGCGTGTGTTTGTTCTAATGACTCCAGGGCTATATGGGCATTAATGCCTTCAAGTCCATGTGTGTTATAAGAACTCAGGGCTATTGTGGTCAATGGATTCCAGGGCTGTTTGTGGTCTAATGACAATCCAGATCTATGTGTGGTATAATGAACTCCAGGGCTGTGGTCCGTCCATAGCTACAGGGATATTGTGTTTTAATGACCTCCAGGCCTATATGGCATTAATGACTCCAGGGCTATGTGTACGGTCTAATGACCTCCAGGGCTCTGTGTGGTTCTAATGACCTCCTGGATATGTGTGTTTTAATGACCTCCTGGGATATGTGTGTTTTAATTCCTCCAGGGCTATGGTGGTCTAAGTGACCTCAGGGCTATGGTGTTCTAATGACCTCCAGGGCTATGTGTGGTCTAATGAACCCAGGGCTATGTGTGTCTTAATGACCTACAGGGCTATACACTCTGAGGTCATTAGACCACAAACAGCCCTTGGAGGTTCATGAGACCACACACAGCCTTGAAGGTCTTAGAACATGCCTTCATGGGCTATTTGTGTCGTATGACCTCAGGGCTATGTGTGGTCTAATGACTACAGGGCTATGTGTGTTTAATTGAACGTTTCCGGGGTATGTGGTTCTAATGGACCTCAGGCTATGTGTGGTCTAATGACCTCCAGGGGATGTGTGTGTTCTAAGACCTCCAGCTATGTGTGGTCTAATGACTCCCAGGGCTATGTGTGGTCTAATGACCTCCAGGGCTATGTGTGGTCTAATGACCTCCAGGGCTATGTTGGTCTATGACCTCAGGGCTATGTGTGTTCTAATGACCTTCACGGCTATGTGTGGTCTAATGACCTCCAGCGCTATGTGTGGTCTAATGACCTCCAGGGCTATGTGTGGTCTAATGACCTCCAGGGCTATGTGTGTTCTAATGACCTTCACGGCTATGTGTGGTCTAATGACCTCCAGGGCTATGTGTGTTCTAATTACCTCAAAGGCTATGTGTGTTCTAATGACCTCCAGGCCTATGTGTGGTCTAATGACCTTCACGGCTGTGTGTTCTAATGACTTGCAGGGCTATCGGTGTTCTAATGACCTCCAGGGCTATGTGTGTCAAGTCAAGTCAGATTTATTTCTATAGCGCATTTTATAATGGAGCATTGTCTCAAAACAACTTTACAATTTTAGATTATCTTCTAATATCTATGGCCAATCCCAAATTTAGCAAGCCTAGGGCAACAGTGGCAAGAATAAAACTCGGCATTAAAAGTGTTATGAGGAAGAAACCTTGAGACATATACGTAAAAATGAGACTTCTTCTTTTTCTTTCGGCTCTCCCTTTATCAGGGGTCGCCACAGCGAGTTAAACCTTTCCATCTCACCCTGTCCTCCACATCCTCTACTCTCACGCCAACTCCCTGCATATCTGCATTTACCACAACCATATAACTCCTCTTTGGTCTACCTCTCCGTCTCTTGCCTGGCAGCTCCATCTCCAACATCCTCCGAACAATATATCCACTATCCCTCCTCTGCACATGTTAAAACCATCTCAGTCTTCCCTCTCGAATTTTGCCTCCCAATTTTCCAACCTGTGCTGGCCCTCTGATGATCTCATTCCTAATCCTGTACATCCTGGACACTCCTAAAGAGAACCTCAACATCTTAAGTTCTGCCACCTCCAGCTCTGCTTCCTGTCTCTTTGTCAGTGCCACTGTCTCTAACCCATACAACAAGGCTGGTCTCACTACTCTCTTATAAATCTTTCCTTTCACTATTGCTGCGACCCTTTTGTCACACAGCACTCCTGACACTCTTCTCCACCTACTCCATCCTGCCTGTACTCTCTTCTTCACCTCCTTTCCACACTCCCCATTTCCTTGGACAGTTGATCCCAAGGTACCTGAACTCCTGGACCTTTGTGACCACTGATCCCTGTAGCCTGACTGTTCCACCTGCCTCCCTTTCATTTACACACATGTATTCTGTCTTACTACAGCTGACTTTCATTCCTCTCCTTTCCAGATTATACCTCCACCTCTCCAAGTTCTCTTCTACCTGTTCCCTATTCTCACTACAGATCATAATGTCGTCTGCAAACATCATAGTCCATGGCGATTCCTGTCTAAACTCATCTGTTTGTCTGTCCATCACCAGAGCAAATAAGAAGGGACTCAGGGCCGATCCTTGATGCAGTCCCTCCTCTACCTTGAAGCTATCTGTCACTCATACAGCACATCTCACCGCTGTCACGCTGTTGTCGTACATGTCCTGCACTAATCTAACATACTTTCAGTCACTCGAGACTTCCTCATACACCACCACAGTTCCTCCCTTGGCACCCTGTCATAAGCTTTCTCCAAATCCACAAAGACGCAATGTAGCTCTTTCTGACCATCTCTATACCTCTCCATCAGCAGTCTCAAAGCAAAACTCGCATCCATGGTGCTCTTCCTTGGCATGAAACCATACTGTTGTTCACACACTGTCACCTCCTGTCTGAGCCTAGCTTCCACAACTCTCTCCCAAATCTTCATTGTGTGGCTCATCAACTTTATGCCCCTGTAAGAGCCACAACTCTGTACATCACCCTTCTGCTTAAAAATCGGTACAAGTAAACTTTTCCTCCCTTCCTCCTGCATACTCTATTTCACAAGAATTCCATTGAATAATCTAGTCCAAAAACACACCACTCCCAGCTTGCTAGACTTTTCCATACCTCAACCGGTATGTCATGAGGTCCCACTGCCTTTCCGTTCTTCATCATTTTCAAAGCTTTCCTCACTTCGTCCTTGCTAATCTTTGCTACATCCTGTTCCACAATTTCTACACCATCTAACCTTCTTTCCCTTTCATTTTCTACATGAATCAACTCCTCAAAGTACTCCTTCCATCTTTCTCTCACCTTCTCACCTGACAGTACATTTCCATTTCTATTCTTGACCCTGACATGCTGCACATCCTTTCCAGCTTATCTCTCTGTCTCGCCAGCAGATACAACTCCTTCTCTCCTTCCCTACTGTCTAACCTTTCATATAACTCATAGTAGGCCTTCTGTTTGGCCTTTGCTACCTCCCTCTTTGCCCTGTGCCGCATGTCCTTGTACTCCTGCCTATTCTGTTTAGTCCTGCCCCTGTCCCATTTCTTCTTTGCTGACCTCTTTCTGTAAATAACCTCCTGCACTTTCTCGTTCCACCACCAGGTTTCCTTTTCATCCTTTGCGATGTAAAAATGAGACTAATTTATCTAAACAAATTAGTCTTATACCGATAGTTCAAACAAAATAATGTAAAATATGCATATCGTCGTTTTGTATTCCAATACACAGAGTCACTCCAGGATCCTGAGTGTAAGCAGGAAAGTCCTTGGCAGCAATTCATCCACAGCCAACAGGAGGAGATGAAGCTGAAGCGGATGAACATCTTACTGTGTGGGATTGGAATTAGTACAGGAACACAGCTCAGAGAGAAAACAGAAAATGTACTTAGTTATTGATCAAGAGCACAGTGTCTATTAACAATCACTGATGCCATGTGCAGCATGAGACTCCGGCAGCATTAGCTATTGCAGCATAGCTAGAAAGAGGAGAACCAGAAGGTAAAACAGCCAAGAGGGATCAAGACCTGATGGTACGACTCTAAGAGTTCACTCAGATAATGTGAGGCCAGGCCATGTAGAGCTTTATATATTATAAGAAGTATTTTGTAATCAATGCGGAATTTGACTGGTAACCAGTGCAGTGATGATAGAAGAGGAGTGATATGACCAAATTTTCTAGTTCGAATTAGCACCCGGGCGGCTGCATTCTGAAATAATTGAAGTTTATTTATAGATTTACTAGAGCATTCAGTAAGTAAGGCGTTACAGTAATCCAACCTTGAGGTTATAAACGCATGAACAAGTTTCTCTGTATCATTAAAAGAGAGGATATTTATAAGTTTAGTGATATTACGTAATTGAAAGAAAGCAATTCGAGTGATGTTGCTAATGTGCGCATCAAAGGAGAGATCTGAATCAAATATGACACCTAAGTTTTTTACAGATGGACTGGGCAATACTGGACAGCCATCTAGATTTAGGATAGATGTAGCCAACCTGTCTCTCACAGCCTTGGGTCCCACTAATAGAACCTCAGTTTTATCTGAATTAAGTAAGAGAAAATTAAATAACATCCAATCTTTTATTTCCTTTACACAGTCCTCGATTTTGTTGATTGTAAGGCTGTCATTAGGTATGGCTGATATGTACAGCTGTGTATCATCAGCATAGCAGTGGAAACTGAGCCTAGTGGCAGCATGTACAAAGAGAATAAAAGCAGGCCAAGCACAGACCCCTGAGGCACACCATACATCACTTTTGAGAGCCTAGAGCATAGATTATTTACATGAACAAACTGGTACCAGTGGGTCAAGTAGGATTTAAACCAAGAAAGTGCCAATCTCTTAACACACCCTTAACCATTAACGCTACAGTATTTTCTAGTCTGTTTAGTAAAACATCATGATCTATTGTGTCAAATGCTGCACTTAAATCTAACAGAACAAGAAAAGAAACACATCCCTTATTTGAGGACATTAATAAATCATTTAGTACTCTAATTAATGCTGTTTCAGTACTATGATGGGGACTGAAGCCAGACTGAAATGTTTCATAAATACCATTCCTTTGGAGGTAACCTCAGAGCTGCTGATAGACGGCTTTTTCTAAGATTTTGGACAGAAAGGGTAGATTTAATATTGGTCTATAATTAGATATCACAGAAGGGTCAAGAGTGTTTTTTTAATCAGTGGTTTAATAAGGCACAGTTAAAGGATTTGGGCACATAACCAAAGGTAAGGGATGCATTTAAAATAATTAACAGTGCTCTATAATACTAGATATCAATTCTTTGAGTAAACGTGTAGGAATTGGATCTAATAAACATGTTGATGAGTTCAGTGTTAGTATTTGGGGTGAAATATTCTAGTCTTGATTTACAGCTTGATAAACAGATGTCTTCACTAGTGCTGCATCTAGAAAATTGCTGAATGGTTTGGTGATGTGATGAGCATTGAGGTTTGTGCCTAATGTTTTCTATTTTATCATTAAAGAAAGTCATGAAAATTATTACTGTTAAAATTACTGAATGTGAAAATCACTTTCTGTAGGGTTTTTTAATTTAGAGACTGTATTAAAGAGACATCTTGGATTTGTAACGATGATGCAAGGTTTCAGCTTGCATCCATCTTGTGTAGCTCCCCCTGCTTTCTGCTTCCCACCCAGCAGGTGGGGCTGTAGCCACCTGCTGGTCTGGTCTCTATATATACCCCGCTTCCTGTGCACTTCCTTGTCTGGCTTCTTCACACTGTAGTTGTCTTGGCTCCTGTCTCCTGGTTCTCTATATTGGTTTGTCTACTTTGCCTTGTCTTGTCCGTTTGTGTCTTAGTCTCTCTATTCCTTGGTGTTCTTTGTATTGGTTAAGTTCTCCTGGTATTTAGCTTTGTTATTTTGTATAGCATTGTCTGTATTAGCATTAGCCCTGTTAGCTTGTCCCATGTGGTAGATGTTTATTAGCGTGTTAGCCTATTGTTGCATGTGTCCTTTGTTAACTCTTGCCTTAGTTGCTATCTTGTGTCTGTGTGGTTTGTTTGTATTATTTATGATGTTCACTGTAAATAAACCTGTCACACTTGCATGTACGTCCGCCTCCCTTGTCCTCCCTTGCCCTGAGCGTGACAGAAAGCCAGACCACAAAAAGGACGTAGCGAGTGTTTCCCCAGGCCTGCGTAACATGTGGTCAGAGTCCTCTGAGGATGAGTATCCAGGGGACTATTTAAAGTGGGTGTACCAGCCCTCGTTAACTCAGCTCAGTCAGGATTCTGAGTTTTAGATTTCTTGTTCGGCCATAACCTTCCAAAACTCGGACGGTAGACCCTTCCATGTAGCCAGGAAGCGCCGCCGGAGGTGGAGAACCATGCCTGCTAATCCACCGCCTGAGCTCACGCCTACTTCGCCCGCCACTTCGAAGCCGGAGTCCGTGCTCACTAGTGCCACGCCCGTGCCTCCATATGCAGGACATCACTGTGTGCCTCTACTGTTCAGCCAGGTACTGGACCCTCAGATCGCCCGCTGTCCGAGGGGACCGGTCACCACAAGGGGCAAACAGGACTCGTTGTCTCTTCCTGCCTGTCCTTGCCTGACTCCTGACTTCATGGTCATGACAGAGGTTCAATGAGCACTTCAGGGAGTCGTGAAACCCCTGAGTATGGCCAGAAGGGCGATGGAGTTCGCGGGGCAGATTGCTGAGGGGTCGGAAGTGACGAGGCTGATTTCAGATTTATTGGCTGTACTGGGAGTGGTCGATTCAGCGGTAGCCCAGCGACTGGCCATTACTGGATTGTGGGTCAGCCCCCCTTCAGCCACTTCAGAGATTGTCCACAACGCGCCTGCCTCAGAGATTATCCTGAGCGCACCCGTCTTGGAGGACGTCCAGAGCACGCCCGCCTTGGAGATCATCCAGTGCACGTCTGCCCTGGAGGAGGTCCTGAGCGCATCACCTGCTTCTGTGCTGGAGTTGTGTGGGTCCTCCTTCCGGCCACCCACCAACCGCCCGTGTCAGTTACGGTAGCCCGGATCCCCAGCGGCGCGACGATGACCCGATCGCCACCAGCCCGATGGCCACACCAATCGCCAGCAGTCCGAGGGCGACACCAATCGTCAGCTGCTCAACGGAGACACTGCCTGCCCGCAGCTCGACGGTGTCCCCAGGACTGGTCAGTGCCAATCCTGCCTTCCACAGGAACTACAGGATGCGGACTATGTAGCCTCTCGCCTTTGGATTGTATCCGGGGGTTCCTACAGCCTCGCCTGCAGCCACCAGGACTTGCTGGTCCGGGGTTACTGGACCCTTGAATCATGTTTTGGCAGGGTCCTTTAGGATGCCTGTAAAGAACTTTACCCCATGGCCCAGAACTGTGCCTGTGTGGCCTTCAAACCCTGTCTCATGTCCTTCTTTTTTGTCTCTGGTTTAGCTTAGTTTAGTGTCTGTACCTCCTCTGTTCTGGCCCCCTGCTTTGTTCTCGTCCGTGTTTTGCTCTGCTCCCTTGGGTTAGTCTGGGTCTGTCCTGTTTCCTAGCTTTCTCTTTTATTTTGTCCTTTGCACTTCAGAGTCACGCCTTTAGAGGGGGGTTATGTAACGATGATGCAAGCCTTCAGCTTGCATCCATCTTGTGTAGCTCCCCCTGCTTTCTGCTTCCCACCCAGCAGGTTGGGCTGTAGCCACCTGCTGGTCTGTCCTCTATATATATCCCGCTTCCTGTGCACTTCCTTATCTGGCTTCTTCACACTGTGGTTGTCTTGGCTCCTGTCTCCTGGTTCTCTATATTGGTTTGCCTACTTTGCCATGTCCTGTCCGTTTGTGTCTTAGTCTCTCTCTTCCTTGGTGTTCTTTGTATTGGTTAAGTTTTCCTAGGTTTAGCTGTGTCTGGTGTTTAGCTTTGTTATTTTGTGTAGCATTGTCTTTATTAGCATTAGCCCTGTTAGCTTGTCCCATGTGGTAGATGTTTGTTAGCGTGTTAGCCTATTGTTGTATGTGTCCTTTGTTAACTCTTGCCTTAGTTGTTATATTGTGTCTGCGTGGTTTGTTTGTATTATTTATGATGTTCACTGTAAATAAACCTGTCACACTTGCATGTACGCCGCCTTGCCCTGAGCGTGACAGGATTATTCTTATTTTTCTCTATGATTGAGGAGAAGTATGCAGCTTTGGCTTTAGTGAGGGCATGCTTATACTCTCTCATGCTATCACTCCAAGCAATCTTAAATATCTCCAATTTACTATGTCTCCAATTACATTCTAAACTACATGCAGTCTGCTTTAAGGTACGGGGTTGCCATTATACCATGGTGCTAGCCTTTTTTCCCTAATGTGTTTGACCCTAGCAGGAGCAGCTATATCCAGGGCTGAGCAAAACACACATTCTAATTGCTCATTTACACACTCAAGATGATCGGGCTCTGTAGGTGTTATAAATTTCAAGTCTGGTAGGTTTTTAATAAACGCAGCTGGAGTAGCAGATGTGATAGTGCGCGATAGTGTGTGATAACAAGGCAGATGGATTTTAGTTATTAGAGATAGCTCAAATACTAAAAGATAGTGATCTGAAATCAAATCACTTTGTGGGAAAACATCAAGGTTATCTATATTGATACTAAATTTTAATATTAGGTCTAAAGTATGATTACAGTCCCATCTAAAGTATGGTCCCATCACATTCTGAGTGATATCCATGGATTCTAAGATGGACTCGAAAGCAATTTTAAGTGGATCCTGCTCATTGTCAAAGTGAATATTGAAATTGTCTACAATTAAAGCCTTATCTGTTGACAGTACTAAGCAGGAAAGAAAGTTAGCAAATTCCCAAATAAATTCTGAATAGGGACCAGGAGGACAGTAAATAGTGATAAGCTGTTTAAGTGTGGTTTTGACTTCCATAACGATGGATCAGTCACATTAACAAGCAGTATTTTAAACAAATTAGCCTTGTAATGAGATAACAGCTAGCTCTTTGTCAAAAAGCCCCCCTGACCATTAGGACGAGGGCGATGAGCATGACTGTATCCAGGAGGTGAGGCTTCATTTAAGGCCAAATATTCATCAGGTCTAATCCAAGTTTCAGTGAGACAGAGAGCGTGTGAGCGTTTATCAGTGATCATTTCATTTACAATCACTGCTTTGTTTGTAAGTGATCTAATGTTAAGTTATCTTAGTGTAACGCTCGGCGTCAACTTGCTTGTCTCTAAGGTGAGCGCACTCTGGACGTCCTCCAAGGCGGGCACCACCGAGACGGACTGAGGAGGTGCTGGTGGTGAGCTGACCCACGATCCAGTGATGGTGAGTCCCTGGGCCACCGCCAAATCAACAGCTCCCAGCATGGCCAGTAAATCCAAAATAAGACTCGCTGCCTCAGACTCCTCCACAGTCTGCACTGCGAACTCCATTGTCCTCCTGGAAGTACAAAGGGGTCCCACGAACCCTTGGAGTGCTTGCTGGGTCTCAGTCATGGGAAATAGCAACTCTGAAAAGCAAAACTGGGATGATATTGTCAAAAAAGTGAATGGGCACCTTAGTACATTTGTAGACCTTGGATAGCCCCCCAGTTATCCTATCGGGGATGGTTACTCATAACAAATAATTTTGTTGCTTCTTTCCTGTGGCATAAATTAGCCTGTGTAGATCCCCCACCTTTCAGGAATTCAGACACTGTTAGTTGATTCCTTTGGGGACAGATTGCACTGGTTACCACAAGCTGTCCTCCATCTACCTAAAGAGAAAGGAGGACAAGGGCTGATACACTTAGCCAGCAGGACTGCTGCCTTTCGCCTCTAGTTCATTCAGAGGCTACTTGCTGGTCCTAAGGACTTGGTGTGGAGAGCAGTGGCATGCAGGATTTTACATACTGTGGGAGGACTGTGAAGAACCTGGCTGTGGGTTTGAAAGTGAGGTCGTTCCGGGTGGTGGCCCATCTACTGCAACGCTGGAGGTCAGCACTCTAATCGGAGGAACATATAATATAACGAGACTATTCTTTAAGGAACACTCATCCCCGATGAGGATGACCCCTTTCCCAAGGTCACTATCATTCCTGACCTGCAGGACTGTCGGGGCCCCCTCCTGGACTGTGAAGAGGGTCTGGGCATAGACCTGATCTCAGCCTCCGGCAAGCTTTTACATAAATCCTGTGTAAAATGTTTTAATAAGAAAAACCTGGCTAACAGGGCTAATACACGGTGGCTGTAACGGTTCGCCATTTTTAAAACAAGAGCAAACTGTGAAAGTGAAAGGATAAAGGGTTTTTCTGACTCAATCGCAGTTAGCTCCAGATGGAATAGTGAACCAAAATATAATCACAGAAATAAAGCGTGGATCAACGCAATAGCCCACACGGCCACTGAGAGAGACAAACAAATCCACAAGGTGAGCTTCTATGCGTGAAGGGAAGATAGACTAGCCCCAAAAGACACACACACACACACACACACACACATAGAAGCTCACACTAGAGCTAAGGGGAAAGCGAAGTGAGGGGGGTTGACGTCACCCAGTGCGAGCGAGCCCAAACTGGGGGGACCCGCCGCCCAGCGCATGTACAACGTGAACAGTGCTTACTCGCCGGGGCGCGCAGGCAAAGAACAGCGCGCAGCATCCGATGACGAGGAAAAAACAAAACAGAAGCGATTGCTTAAGGCGCTAAAGAAATGCAAAAACCCGAAACGCCTCTTACTCGTCGACGTGGCCAGCGGGAAAAAAGATATCCTACTCTATCAAACTAGGCCCTAGCAGGATTACCTCCAATCTCCCGATTGTACGACGGCTGAGCTTCTACAAAAGCCCAGTCACCAACTTGTCCTAAACACTGGCCCCATGAGTGGGTAGAGAAGCGTATGCAGATTGAGACTGTGCGTGATGGTAAAAAGAAGGGGACCTTAAAGGTCTCTCTAGACAACGCGAGGAAAACTGCAAGGCAAAACCGCAGCGATGCGAAGGCGCGATCCGCGTAGTCATAAGCGCAAGGGTGGAGCGCTGTCAGCAGGAAAGCGAACTCTGAAATAATGCTGCTGACAGCTGATAGCAATCGTGGCGCAATCAATGGGCACGTGCACGATATCGGGCACTGTGTGGATCCCAATCAAACAGTCAAGTCGGCACTACACTGGCGGACATCCCCAGTGCTAGGGGTCATAACAGTGGCGTGATGCTATTTTGATGTGATTTTTACACCTCACACGTTTATCCTTGAGTTAAAATATGTTTAGAGAGAGATGTCAACATGTCAGCTGCTCAATTTTATTCTTGGTCAGGCTAAGCTTTCAGTTTATATTACTCGTAACAATCTCACAAACAGCTGACACCGACACCATAAGAGACCTCTCTGGACTGATAAAATCAAGGATTTTAATTGATTACAAATGTATGTCTACTCTGGAAACTTTTAAAGGTGTATAGTGCCTCAAGGAAGTGGTGTGTTCGGTTTTAAATTATGAGCTCTGCTTTGCACCTTGTTTCACTTAATGGAAAGTTTCTTTTAGTTATTTATTTAAATATTTATGAAACCATCGTTCTGTTTTTATGTGCCATTATTTAAATGGCTGAGATGCTCAAAATTACTTTTCTACATGCTGTAGGATAATTTTGTTTTAAATAAAGCGTTGGTAAAAGTAAAAAAAAAAAGTCTCTCTCTCTCTCTCTCTGGGTTACAGACAGTGTGAGGTTGGTGGATGGTGGAAGTCGCTGTGCTGGGAGAGTGGAGGTTTATCATAGAGGGCAGTGGGGAACAGTGTGTAGTGTTAACTGGGATATGACAGATGCTGCAGTGGTGTGTAGAGAGCTGGGATGTGCTGATGCTGTGGATGCACTGGGTAATGCCCACTTTGGACCAGGATCAGGACAAATCCGGATGAGTGATATGCGCTGTAGAGGATCAAAATCTACACTGAAGTACTGCGGATCAGCAGGATGGGGGAAACGTAATAAAGGGTGTGATCATACTAAAGATGCTAGAGTCACCTGCACAGGTATTTAACTATAAGTAATAATTTCAGTTTACTGTTTGAGTCTTAATTGAATTTGCACTATCTCTGTTTTATGTATTACTTTTATCTTATTACTACATTTATACTGTATGGCTACAAGTACACAGACCTCTGGATTCAGATAACTGGTGTTCCTTAACGCTAAATTGGCAAGCCATGACTTTTTTGTGTATAGGGGCTCAGGCATGCTGGAACAGGAAAGGTCCTTCCCCAATTTGTAACAAAAACACTGAAAGTGTATCAGTGACTGAACTGTCTTTGTATGCTTTAACATGACTGGAACTAAGGTAACAAGCCCTGTCCCTGAAAAACAGCTTCGGACCGTCAACCTGCTTCCACTAAACATTATTGTTGGTACTACTGATAGGTGGCATTCTCCTGGCATTTGTCAAACTCAGATTTTTCCATCTGAAAGAACGAAATTATAGCACAGCTCTTCACTCTAGGAAACCCATTTCCACATTAAACCACTCCGTACGACACTTGGCTTTGTAAATAATGATGTTAGGCTGGAGTGCAGCTGCTCGGATGTCAGGTGTGGACAGAGGAGGTTCAGTGTAGAGGAAACGAATCTCAGATTTACTTCTGTCCAACATCATCTACCCTCAACCACAACTGCTCCCATTCCAACGATGTGGGATTAATCTGTTCAGGTTCAGTATCAGGATTTATCTCTCAATCAGACAGACATTGATGATCATGGAACTGATTACTGAACTGTAATTAGCATAACACTGTTCATTATAACTTTATCTGAGAGCTTAATTGTTTGTTCAGGTCATACAGAGGCTCTGCTGGTGAACGGCTCAGATTCCTGCTCTGGTCGAGTGGAGCTCCAGTACCTCAGTGATTGGGGCATAGTTTGTGGTGTAAGCTGGGATATGAGAGCTGCCAGTGTCCTCTGTGCCCAGCTGAAGTGTGGCAGTGCTGTGGCTGTGCTGGAGTCTGACTGGTTTGGGGAGGGAAGTGGCCAGATCTGGGCTGATGTGTTTGATTGTCAGGGGAACGAGACTCACCTGTCCCAATGTTCTATCACATCATGGAGTCGAGCTGCATGCTCTCATAAACAAGATGCTGGAGTTATCTGTAATGGTGAGATTTTAAACTCAGCTACATCATTTATAGAATATTTTTAGCTCTAGCATGCTAACAGATGATGGTCTGTTCCTCCTTCAGGTTCCTCTCTGGTGTTACATGAGGGGAGAGGGAGGTTAACTGGAGGGAGGGAGTGTCAGGGGGAGGTGGAG